>CAUYLG010006933.1:0-188575 GCA_963573385.1 Cacajao melanocephalus | reverse complement strand
AATGGAACAGAACAGAGGCCTTGGAGGCAATGCCACACATCTACAACCATCTGATCTTTGACAAACCTGACAAAAACAAGCAATGGGGAAAGGATTCCCTGTTTAATAAATGGTGTTGGGAAAACTGGCTAGCCATGTGCAGAAAGCAGAAACTGGACCCCTACCTGATACCTTACACTAATATTAACTCCTGATGGATTAAAGACAAACATAAGACTTAATGCCATAAAAACCCTAGAAGAAAATCTAGGCAAAACCATTCAGGACATAGGCATAGGCAAGGACTTCATGATTAAACACCAAAAGCATTGGCAACAAAAGCCAAAATAGACAAATGGGACTTAATTAAACTCCAGAGCTTCTGCACAGCAAAAGGAACAATCATTACAGTGAATCAGCAACCAACAGAATGGGAAAAAATTTTTGCAACCTCCCCATCTGACAAAGGGCTAATATCCAGAATCTACAGAGAACTAAAACAGATTTACAAGAAAAAAACAAACCCATTCAAAAGTGGGCAAAGGATATAAACAGACACTTTACAAAAGAAGACATATATGAGGCCAACAAACATATGAAAAAATGCTCATCGTCACTGGTCATTAGAGAAATACAAATCAAAACCACATTGAGATGCCATCTCATACCAGTTAGAATGGCAATCATTAAAAAATCGGGAGACAACAGATGCTGGAGAGGATATGGAGAAATAGGAATACTTTTAACTGTTGGTGGGAGTGTAAATTAGTTCAACCATTATGGAAGGTAGTGTGGTGCTTCCTTAAGGACCTAGAAATAGAAATACCATTTGACCCAGCAATCCCATCACTGGGTATATAGCCAAAGGATTTTAAATCATTCTATTATAAGGACACATGCACACAAATGTTCATTGCAGCACTGTTTACAACAGCAAAGACCTGGAACCAACCCAAATGCCCATCGAAGATAGACTGGACAGGGAAAATGTGGCACATATACACCATGGAATACTATGCAGCCATAAAAAATGATGAGTTCATGTTCTTTGTAGGGATATGGAAGAACCTGGAAACCATCATTCTCAGCAAACTGACACAAGAACAGAAAATCAAACACCGCATGTTCTCACTCATAGGCGGTGTTGAACAATGAGAACACATGGACACAGAGAGGGGAGCATCACACACTGGGGTCTGTCGGGGGGAACTAGGGGAGGGACAGTGGAGGGTGGGGAGTTGGGGAGGGATAACATGGGGAGAAATACCAGATATAGATGATGAGGAGGAAGGCAGCAAAACACATCACCATGTATGTACCTATGCAACCTTCCTGCATGTTCTTCACATGTACCCCAAAACCTAAAATGCAATAAAATATACATATATAAAGAATTACCAGTATGATTTAAGCATATGAAACTCAGGTGTGCATTAGTCTCAATTACACCATAAGGTGTTCTTTTTCAACAAATATAATTTCTAGAGGGACGTCAGGGGTCAAGATCTAAATGCAACAATTTTTGTAATTTTTTTTCCAAGAAAATATTTATGGTCAAGTAAGAAGTATTTTAAGCAAAGGTATAAAAGTGTATTTTATCAATATAGTCTCATTCTTAAAGCAGTTAAAAACAAACTCTGTGCTGGGATAAATTAGAGTTAAATATTGCCCGATAGCAGTTAAGAAGTGGAGAAAACAGTGGTTATTTTCCAGGATGCTAAGAAAGACTTCATTTCAATCACCACATTTGAGAGTTTGCCTGCAGATACATCAAGATCACCACTTAGTTTACTTTACACATTTTCCGATGCTTGAAAAGACTGTCTGAGAGTCAACACCTAGGAATAACACATTTTTCCAAACTGGAAAACAAAATCAACCCCACAATTTAAAATGTTCCTTCGACATTTGTAGAAAAAAACAATGTGTCTTTTTCTGATGTGACTAGCATCTTATAAACTAGTTCAGGATTCAGTTTGAAATATTCTTTCATGTCTGCTTCTTTCCCCTAGCTTCCCAGCCTATAACAGCTGTTTGCCATCACTTGAAAGTTAAAATGGATTCCAAAGTAGAAACGCATGTATCAACTGAAATTTTTCAAATCTCACGTTTTTCTAAAGTGCCAGATTAAATTTTTTAAATTGCCTTATAGAAAGATTGGCCTTAGTCCCACACACAAAATATGATTTTGTTATACAATTATTAACATTTACTCCCACTTATACGGGACATTCTTCACACAATAGCTGAACAGTTATCATTCTGTTTTTCTGGAAAACTCTTAGTAAAATTCAAAGCACAAATTGTACTACAGTATAAAAACGAATGCAATTAGGTAGTTACATATTGACCAAGGCAATAAATAATTAAGTAAAGAATATGTAGATTAGATTTACTTTCTTTTGGGTGTGATAAAATGTCAGAATATTGGCAAAAAATATTCATCTATTATTTTAGCTTGGATTTTCTTTCTGCACACCTTTGGAATTTAAAAAAAAATAAATGAAAGAAATTTTTAGGAAGACTTTCCTGCCTGGCTGAGCTGAAGATACATGGAAATGTAACGAACAAGAAAAGATATTGCCTTTTTGTTCATAGAGCATATGGTCCAGGGAAGATGGCAGAAGTTCATCAATAACCACAGAAATGTTTAATAAGTGTCATTTTATGAATGAGAGATATCTGTGTTCTTCCTGAAAGGGGATGTGCATGAATCTTCAGAGATTCTTTCCTGACTAGTTTCTCATGTACCCCTTTAACTAGGTGGAAGGGATTTATGCTGACAAAAGCACACTCTCTTTATCTTCCCTACAGGGCTGGTATCTTCATGTAGGCAGAGCAAGAGGGTACAGGGTTTAAGGGAATTTCTCCCCTAAACAAATTTCCACAAACCAAAATATATTGGGTTTAACAAAAAAGCAAAACTTAAAAAGAATATAAAAGAGGTAACTATAATATTCACACAAACATAAATTGTAAACTTTTCCTGATAATGGATCTAGAAATTACAGAAAATAGGGAAATCCTTGAATAATATCAGTATCTTACAACTAGCAGGTCTTCGCCTATATACAGAGATCACCTGAGTCCCTTCTTACTGGTTTGTAGAATCAACCTCTGCATTGGTCTTTATATAATTCCACTTTAAAATCATTTCATAATGAAACAATCTTTAAATAATGGTTCACTTTGTATTTAACAAAGTATCACAAAAAATAGTCACTTTTAGTGATTCATTATCCCCAGTGTTTGCTGGCATTCAAAATCATAGGTGCTTTTACCCTCTTTCAAACTTAATATAAAACATACTTCAGGTACGTCTTCAAAAAGATTACTTCCCACAAGAAATAATCATGTGTTGAAATTGACCTTACATTAATGCAATTACTAAGACATCATTCCCAAGATACACTACTTGTATTTTGTTGTGGGGATCTTAATTCATTATCTCATGACAGCAGCTTTTTACTGATAGGAGACAAACATTTGCTTCCTCTTGAGTCTGGCCTGCGCTAACTGCTGGTTCTGTTATCAGCAATGTATCTTGATTAGATGTCGTCAATCAGTTCTTAGATAGCTATTATTTATGTATCTTCACAGATGGTCTGTCACCTCACCCAGCAGTATACAAGTGTACACTATAGAAACATGTTGTTTCCTTATCTCTTCTATTAAGAACTTTTTTAAATGCTTGTGCTGTATTTTCAGCAGTTTTTCTGTAAGGGATGGGGAAAATATTGATATAAAATTGGTATTTCAAGTAATATGTTTTGTGCCAATTCATTAAGGTGACTGTACATTTAGTAATGAATCTCTCTTATACAGATTGTTTTAAAGAAATGAATAAAATCATTTATAATTATATTCTCTGAGGCCCGCAGGGCTTTGTTTTAGTCCCCAGGATACCTATACTGTGAACTAGCATGTGCCTTTCTTGGCAATGGAACAGCAGTCCTGGAATCATTCACACAAGTATGTCTATATAGTTCCCAAAGAAGTCCATTACTAAAATCTGGGAGTGGACCCCAAGAGAAAATGCATTCCCGAGAATTCTTCCATCAACCAGTACATAGCCTGTGTATTTGGCAGGTGCACACACCTCCTGTTAAGAATGTATTCTATCAAATAGCTGCACATATCCTATCCTTCATTCTTAAACAACCCATGGCCAAAAAGATAAAGATGCGTTAAAGCGGAAAATGCTTGCATTGAAAATATAAAAATTAAGTTCAGATTTAAACTACTTCAACAAATTCAGCAGAGGGCCCCAAGTTCAGGCAGCTAGTGTAACAGCTGGTTTTAGCTATATCTTGAATAAACAATTAGCCTACTTTAGAGGAGGCTGTATATACACAAAGACTATATACAAGTGAATTTTACTTTCATGTCCCCAGGAATGCTTTAACTGGTTAAATATTAAAATCAATTTGGTGTTCAATAAGAAGTCAATATAATTTCTTTAGAAAAATGATACACTCAGTTCATGAGAATGAATAACCTAACTTGGACATTTCATCCAATTCAATCTAGTGGTTTAATTTTCAGGAAAATAATATCATATATGTTACTGTAATCTAATAAATGTGCTTATGAATTTTTTAAGTACTGTTCAATTTGAAATGATTGTTCCCATGTCCCAAAAGTCATTAGAAAATAAGACCATAAATCTATTTTTAAATGGATTTTTTTTCTTACCAGAGATTACAATTGTTCAGTGGACAATGACTGGAGGTCATTTTTCACCTGCACAAACCAGACAAGACATGTTTGGATCACTGGGCTGGCAACCTGGTTTGACCATTTCACAACTCTGGGGCTTTTAGTAAGTGAGCTGTTCGTACCTCAGTTTTATTATTTGTAAAAAGAATATAGGACCTACTTCATATATTTTTGGTCAGAATTACTTAATACAAAGAAAAAACTATTATTATTCTGAACAAAAGTAAACCTATAACAAGCCTAGCATTAAGGCTGGCTTTTAGAACTTCAAACCTTTAACCAGGTGTACCTCTGAGGAGCTCTTATTTACTGCTATAGCAAACATTCCTGAGGTTGTAGATATCCCATGATATAGAAAGAATAGCCACAGAATAAAAGAAAATTTCTTAAACGGAAAAAAGTATGTAGGACAGTTGACAATGGATTGATAGTTAAAATACAATCAGCTTCCTTATCTGTGGGTTTCACATCAACACAAATTGAAAATATTCAGAAAACACTGGGTGGTTTCTTCTGTTCTGAATACGTACAGACTTTTTTCTTCTCATTTTTCTCTACACAATACAGTATAAGAACTACTCACCTAGCATTTACATTATATTAGGCATTATAAATAATCTAGAGATGATTTAATGTATATGGGAGGATGCGCATAGGTTGTATGCAAATACTGTGCCATTTTATATCAGGGACTTAAACATCCAGGGATTTGGGGATTTGTGGGGATTTGTGAGCTAATCTCCCATAGATGGCAATGAACAATTGTATATATACTACTGCATTTTTATTATAGTTACCATTTTAAATCCATCTACACAATAATACACAGAAGATCAATTTTTGCTTATTGATTTGTCCACAACACCCAACACCATTCTTGCCTATAGTAGGTGTTCACTAAATATTTGTTGAATAAATGGTACGACAGACTGAATGAATGAATGAATTAACCCTAAGTCCAAGCCTTCTCTTCTTTAGGTATTATAGTGCAAAACATAGCAGAATCACATCAGGGTGATTTTGTTTGCGGTTAGCAAGTGAGTATTAAGATCCTCAAAAAAGCTATAATTATTGAAGTTTGATAGGTGACTTAAATGAATGAGTAGAAAGAAAAAGGGTTAGGAGGTGAGTAAATGAACAGACAAATATAACTGGGGACCCAATGACTGTTCAGGTAAAAGGTAGTCAAGAGTGAGACTGAGTTAGTGACAGAAGTGCTTACGAGAGAGATTCTCCTGTAAACGTTGATTTTATTCCATGAGCAGGAGAGAATGAGAAGAGAGAGAGAGAGAGAGAGAGAGAGAGAGAGAGAGGCTATCTCATTAACTCAATGCGTATAGCTGATAATCTTCCAACTCACCATCACAGGTATTTAGGTAGCCACCTGAATAACTGTTTGTGAACAATTTAGTTTTCTTTGTAGAGTTTTTTCTCAACATTAAATATCACTTTGCTTAATCAAAAATATCTCCTTTACATGAAAAAAACAGAAGTTTCAGTTACATTCCATCATCAAGGTATTCATTAATTCAGCAAAAATTGGTTGAACACTATCCCTACAACTCTAATCAATTCTGAAATAATTCAGCGAATAAAAGAGACAAAAATACTTGCTTCATGGAATGTACATCCTAATGGAAGAGAGACAGAAAATGTCAGTTCATACATTAAAAGCTGATAGGTACTGTGCAGAAATGTAAAGAAAAATAGTAAGAATAGGAACTGCTCAGGCAGAGACAGGGAGAGGTGATGGTAATTTTAATAAAGTGGTCAAGATAGGCTATGCTAAGAAAGTAACATTTGAGCTACAGTTTGTAGTGAGGAAACACGCTACAACAATATCTGGACAAAGCCATTCTGCAATGTGGAGAAATGATATAATGGAAATCTATACTGAGACATCAGTTCTTATCATCTGCTTTAAATGATGATTACAATGTGTTATCTTGAAGGAATAAGCATAAAGCCTTTAATTACTCTTCTTCACCTGTTATAAAACTACGGGAGATATTTGTCAAATATCAACTGTATATTAGGCTACTGTCTAGATTCTTTATGTATAATTTTAGACCCTTAAATAAGTTTAAGAATTATTTCCATTTTACAGGTAAAGAAAAATCAGTCAAATGGGTGAGATAAAAGACACAAAAACTTGTGAGAATTAGGAAAAATAATGTATTAAATTTAGCTAGTAAATCTCCTGAGATTTAGATGAATCAGGTGAGTCTATATTGGACATAATTTTATGTCTTTTGTAGTAGTCCACTTTCATGCTGCTGATAAAGATATACTCAAGACTGGGAAGAAAAAAAGGTTTAATTGGACTTACAGCTCCACATGGCTGGGGAGGCCTTACGGTCATGGCAGAAAGCAAAAGGCACTTCTTATATTTCGGCAGCAAGAGAAAATGAGGAAGATGCAAAAGTGGAAACTCCTGATAAAACCATCTGATCTCGGGAGACTTACTGCCCCAAGAACAGTATAGTGATTTGAATCACCACCATGATTCAAATTATCTCCTACCAGGTCCCACTCACAATACGTGGGTATTATGGAAGTACAATTCAAGATGAGATTTGTGTGGGAGCACAGAGCCAAACCGCATCATTTCACCCCTGGCCCCTCCAAACCTTATGTCCTCACATTTCAAAACCAATCATGCCGTCCCAGCAGTCCTCCAAGTCTTAACTCATTTCAGCATTAACCCAAAAGTCCACTGTCTAAAGTCTCATCTGAGACAAGTCAATTCCCTTCCCCTTAAGAGCCTGTAAAATCAAAAGCAAGCTAGTTACTTCCTAGATACAATGAGGGTACAAATATTGGTTAAATACAGCTGTTACAAACCAAACCAAAGGGGTTACAGGGCCCATGCAAGTCTGAAATCCAGCAGGACAGTCAAATTTTAAAGCTCCAAATGATCTTCTTCAATTCCAAGTCTCACATCCAGGTCACACTGATGCAGGAGGTGAGTTCCCATGGTCTTGGGCACCTCTGCCCGTGACTTTGCAGGGTACAGCCTCTCTCCCAGCTGCTTTCATGGCCTAGCATTGAGTGTCTGTGCCTTTTCCAGGTAAACGGTACAAGCTGTAGGTGGATCTACCACTCTGGGTTCTGGAAGACGGTGGCCCTCTTCTCACAGCTCCACTAGGCAGTGCCCCAGTAGGGACTCTACATGGGGTCACCAATCCCACATTTCCCTTCTGCACTGCCCTAGCAGAGGTTCTCCATGAGCACCCTCCTCCTGTAGCAAACTTCTGCCTGCACATCCAGATATTTCCATACATCTTCTGAAATGTAGGTGAAAGTTCCCAAACCGAAATTCTTGACTTCTGCACATTTGCAGGCTCAACATCACACCAAGGCTTGAGGCTTACATCTTCTGAAGCCATGGCCCAAGCTCTATGTTGGCCCCTTTCAGCCACAGCTGGAGCAGCTGGGACGCAGGGCACCAAGTCCCTAGGAGGCCCACAGCATGGGGACCCTAGGCCTACCCCATGAAACCATTTTATCCTAGGCCTCCAGGCCTGTGATGGAGGGGCTGTGGTGAAGACCTGACATGCCCTGGAGGCATTTTCCCCATTCTCTTGGGGATTAACATTCGGCTCCTCATTACTTATGCAAATTTCCTTGTTAATTATGCAAACTTCTTCAATTTCTCCTCAGAAATTGGGTTTTTCTTTTCTATCACAGTGTCAGGCTGCTAATTTTCTAAACTTTTATGCTTTGCTTCCCTAATAAAACTGAATGCCTTTAACAGCACCCAGCTCACCTCTTGAATGCTCTGCTGCTTAGAAATTTCTTCTGCCAGATACCCTGAATCCTCTCTCTCAAGTTCAAAGTTCCACAAATGTCTAAGGCAGGGGCAAAATGCCACCGGTCTCTTTGCGAAAACATAGCACGAGTAACCTTTGTTCCAGTTCGCAACAAGTTCCTCATCTCCATCTGAGACCACCTCAGCCTGGACCTTATTGTCTATATCACTATCAGGCCTTTGGTCAAAGCTATTCAACAAGTCTCTAGGAAGTTCCACACTTTCCCACATTCTCCTGTCTTCTTCTGAGCCCTCCAAACTGTTCCAACCTCTGCTGTTACACAGTTCCAAAGTTGCTTTCACATTTTCAGGTATCTTTTCAGTAATACCCCACTTCTGGTATCAATTTACTGTATTAGATCCTTTTCATATTGCTCATAATGACATACTCGAGACTGGGAACAAAAAGTGATTTAATTGGACTTACAGTTCCACATGGCTGGGGAGGCCTCAGAATCATGGCGAGAGGTGAAAGCCACTTCTTACATGGTGGTAGCAAGAGAAAATAAGGAAGATGCAAAAGCAGAAACCCCCGATAAACCCATCAGATCTCATGAGACTTATTCATTACCATGAGAACAGTATGGTGGAAACCACCCTTATGATGCAAAATTATCTCCCACCAGGTCCCTCCCACAACTTGTGGGAATTATATATAATTCAAGTACAATTCCAGATGAGATTTGGGTGGGGACAGAGCCAAGTCATTCATATATATATATAGTTGTGTGTGTGTCTGTGTATATATACATGAATGATATGTTTGAGCCTATGTCATCATCCCCAGAGGTAGCTGAAGGGTTTTATGGGGAGTTCTACATGTTTTCCACTGTCACTTTGTTTTATCCAGTGGGGATTAGGGTGTGGCAAGTAAGGTGAGTAAGACACTCACATAAAATTTAAGGAGATACCATGAACCTCAGTAATCAAGATAAATATTACTGTAATACAATGTAATACTTTAAAAATCAAAATTAATCCAACAATCCATGATGAATAAAATATACAAATTTTAAATAAAGGATCAGACGTTACACAACCTCACTTGCCTTACCCTAAATCAGAACCTGACATTTCAACCCTTCCTTTTTCCAAATAGCAAGGAGGCAACTGGTAAATTTTACATGATACCCTTCCTAGGGTTATATTAGTATGTCACACAAAAAAAATTACATATTGTCAGAGCAACATTGTGAAGCTCAGCCTTTTTACTGATCCCATAAATTACCCCAATGCATGTGCCTCTTAACTTTGTTTGAAAGCAGAGTTGGGTCCATAGAGCCTGGTGCTGAAAATCAGGCACTGATTTCACAAATCACAAGGGACCCATGGCTGCAGAGGACTGTTCACTCTTTAATCAGTCACACAAGGCATATTTTACAAAAAAAAAAAATATATATGTGCTGGTTGGAAATGGTTGGAAATGATCACACCCTTTTCATATGCTGATGATAAATTATGTCTCAGTCAGTGTTTCCAATAATAAGCTATTGCTTCAAGTTGTACATTATATACAGTATAACATTAAATCCTGTGTATTTATGCATCATTCTCTCCAGGGCTAGCCCAAAGCAAAATTGTAAAGCAAGTTAAATTTATCCTTCACAGACCACCTCTTAGTAATGCAGGCAGATGCCAATTCTCCTTGACTCCCCAAAGGGTTTACTGACCTGCCCATCATACCCTGTCAGTCCTTTAGAAAGCACACCAAACTTTTGCCCATTCTCATTATGGAAATATGCCTGCTAGTTTTACAATCTCTCAAGACCTCAAATTAGGTGGCTATGATTGCAAACAATCTCAAAATACTTCACCTGGAGGTGTAATATCCAATAATATTGTCATGTAGTGTCATGATTAGAATACTATTTCAATAGAGACTAGAAGGAAAAAAAAACACACACATCATAGCCTATCTCTACTTGGAACACACAATTGTGTATATGGTATACAAATAGCTATAAAATTAATAGTATGATTGTAAGAAAATATGCTGATTTTTTAATTGTCTTTTAAGTAATGGGATAAATGAGGTGATTCTGCATTTTCTATTTTCTTATAAAGAGCACATATTATCTTTATTGTCAAATATTTTATTCACATAAACAAAGCATAGAAGATAATGAATGTCAAGTAGCTGCCCTCCCATTTATCAAATTTCTAAATTTTGCTATATTTAAAATGTATGTTAAAACGTAAAAGAAAAACCTGAAACTCCCTGTAAGGCAATTTTCAAATCATCTTTCCTGTAGGTAGCCATTACTATGCGTAAATTTTGGTGTTTATTATTACAAGTTATACTATTTGAACAAATATATATTTTAAAAAAGTATTATTTTGCAATTTGCAAGTATTGTATAAATCCTACCATACTGTATATATCTCTGGATAATCTGGTTTTCTTAGGTCCACTATTTTTAAAACTTATTCATTTTTGAATCTTGCAGCTCTTGTTTATTCATTTTAGGTTATTTATATGCTCTCCACTTGTTTGTATTTTCCTCTTACAAGCAATGCTGCAAAAATAAAAACTTTTGTAAAGGTCTCCTTATGCACATGTGTCAAGATTTTTCTAACATGTATACTTAGAAGTAAAACTGCTATGTCAAAGTGTATAAGCATCTGTGACTATATTAGATAATTCTAAATTGCTCTTCATAGTAGCTTGTACTCCCTCCTATAAAGTATGACAGTTCTTGTGTCTCCACATCATCACCAGCACTTAATATTGTCTGATTTTATTTTTGCTTATTTAAAGAATGTAAAAAGGTACTTCACAGTTGTTTTAATCTGTTCTGCTTTCCCTAATAACTTCTGAAGTTGAAAATATATCCGCTTGAATTACCCATTTAGTTTTCCTTTTCTGATCATTATCTGTTTATTATTACAGTCTATATTTTATAGTTATAAAAATAATGTACTCCAATGAAAACAGAGTGACTCTTCAGTTAATAAGAAAATTAATGGTGAAGATGTTGTTGGGCTAGGGGCCTTCCATATTCCTTAAATACATCTCGTTCTGCTTTCCTTGTGTTTCAAAGACTAATTCTAATTGCCTCAGTCATTGTTTATTGTGGTCTACAAAATATGATACATTTATAAACAAAAGTATCAATGTCTCTAGGTTCAAATTCTCATTTTTCCCTGTTTATGTGTGACTATGAACAAGAAACTTGACATCTCAGTGGCTCAGTATCCTTATCTTAAAATGAGATAGTAACTCCAATCTCCAAATTCCAAATAGATTAGAATTGTTGGGAGTATATAATGATAACTGGTAATGGATGTAAAGTTGTGAAATTGCTACCTGGCAAAGAGCAGTTATTATTATTAGGCATTATACACTTACAGTATATTATAAATCACCTGACATCTTAAGCACATTGAGATGTGAGATAAGGCTTTGTAACCACATTTTAGTTTTTGTAATGTGTTTCTTCCTACTTAGCATACAATTTTCAAACCATTGTTTTTTCCTCATCTCCGCAGGTTTTACTGTTACCACTGTCCTGTTAAGATACTTTTACTCTATATTTCAGAGAAATTTTCTCTCTACTTACATATCTAGCCTTGTAAACCTTAATGAATGCCATAAAAATTATTTGAAACTTTTTAGTGAAAGATACTGTGAAAAACTGCATTGTTTTTTCTTTTCAGATAACTCAGAAAGGTGACGCTCTAGATGCAAAATCATAGCCTTTTCCAACATCTTAGCAAGAAATGACAATCTTAGAATATGGCTATAACTGGAAAAGTCATTTGATTGCAATGGAGCAAAATGATATCCCTGACCCTGCTTCTAAAAGCTAGGTTAAAAGCTTCAGAACCAGAGACATCCCTTGTAATTGACTGTGAAGCCCCTAAACTACTAAAAATTGAGGGATCAGGATAGAAAATTATAGAAGCAGTAAGGTATAGTTGATGCCTGAGAGCACTAAAATCTAATCACAAAACCGAACACAAGACAGATGCAACCACATTTTAAAATAACCTCTAATATTTCTTCTGTGTGACTTATTCATGGCTCATGAGTCTCTCTTTGCTATTCATCAAGAGAAAATACCCAAAGTGATTAAGATAATGAACTTTCAAATTTGTTATCACTCTTCTTTCTCATAATCTAAACATATTTGGAAACCATTATTTTTACAACTTGTCCAGCACTAATTCCTGTCTTCTTTCCAGTCCTCTTATTTCTCATGCCCTAAAATTGCATTTGAATTTTAATGAGCAGACTTACTATTTTTTTATTCAAAAACTTTCCTTGGATTTCTAGTAAACAAGATAAAATAATTTTAAAATTGAAATAAAGCACATTGTTTAAAACCCTGACTGTATTGAACTTGTGAATTGCACAACAAATATCCCTAAGGAGGAGAGTTCATCATTCAGCTCTGGGAAAAGCAGTGCTCAAAGAACAAAGCAGAGGCACAGAAATGTCAGAAACAGTGGTCTTGTTAATAAATATAATGAAAACATAGGAAAAAGTGCCATTTGAATCTATATGTTAAATTACAATTCTATTTGCTTCCCATAATAAAATCAAATAATACAGTATGTCTGATGTTAAAACTGAGTTCCTCATTCTTCTCCAGAGTCGCCTCCACATATCACTGCTTCTACAGTTTTGCTTTTGTATTTTCAGCCTTGTTTTAAATGTAAGTATGTAATCATATCAATATTTTAAAGCAGTGATATACACTTATATAAATACACATGTATGAAAACATATATCCACCGTAATTTATTTTCACCAAAGTATATATCATGGATAACTTTAACATAAACATTCTTTAAACTATCTCATTATTTTTAAATGAAGCAGAGTATTTCAATATATCATTGCATCATGTTGTATTTATCTATCCCCCTAGACATTTGTTAAGTCTCTATTTCTTATTGAAAAGTATGAATATGATTACACAAAAATATCTATATACCTCAGCCAAAAAATACCTATGTTATGTAAGAATATTTGCCCAAAATGTAATTACTTGGCTATTGGGTAGAACCATTTTAAGTGTACACAGATCCAAAGAAACTTCCAAATACATTGTGCCAATTGGTAGTCCTATAAAAAGTATGAAGATGACAAGTTCCTCATAAAATTGTTAATATTTGAAATAATCAAGCCTTCCTAAGGTGCGCCAATCTGATAGATTTAAAAATGGTATACTTTTAAACTTTCAGCTTGCATTTTCTTGACATCTAATGAGAGGGTCTCAAACTCCTGGCCTCAAGCAATTCTCCTTCGGCCTCCCAAAGTGCTGGTATTATAGGCATGAGCTACTGGGCCCAGCCAAGGTTGAGGATTTTTTTTAATAGGTTCAATGCTTACACATATACCTTGCTACATATTTTGGGGTGTGTGTGTGTGTGTGTGTGTGTGTGTATGTGTGTATATATATATATTTATATATATTATGTGTCTGTGGCTCTCATTTATGATGTATTTTATAGTATGAAAGTTTTCACTTTTTATGTAATCAAATCTGAAAATGGAAATTTGGTAATACCTTTACTTAAACATTTTATTCTCTCAAATATCATCTCCTAAAAATATTTCATAGTACATTTTACTACACCATTAGAAAGAATACTTGAATATGTCAGAAACTCAAGTTCTAGTCTAATTGTTTCTTACATCAGTTGTGTAATTTTTTAAGATCTGATAACCACATGCTATTCATCTAAAGACATCCCAGCAATCTTGAAATCCTTGAAGGAGCAATTTGTAAGGATCCCCATCTGCTACCTTCATTAAGACCTAAAATCTCTAAAACTTCTAAATAGATCAGTATCCTTAATCTAGATTTCTTTTCAGCCCTTTACAATGGTTTCTCAAACATTATGCGCTTAAGAATCATCTGGAGATCTTGCAAAACTGCAGGTTCTGTTTCACTAGCTGTAGGGTAGGGCCTGAGATTCCACATTTCCGACAAATTTCCAGGAGCTGCTAAAACTGCAGCTCTGTAGACCACACTTTGAGTCCTAGGCCCTAGAATCATTATTAACATGAGACGAACTGCAGGAAAGTTCCAATTACGAAAACAATTACTATTACCAGTAATGGTGACTATGAAATCGTTCTCATTTATATGGCATTTCAAGTTGACAGAGCACTTTGACATTTGTTAATGTCTTCTGATATTCACAATAACCCGCTACCTCCATGAAGGCAGGGCATTAATTTTTCAGAGAAGGAACTGAAGGAGTGTTAACTTTCATGCTCAATGTCACACAGCTAATAAGAGACAAGGTGATCTGTGCAGTTAACCCAGACATAGAGACAATATAACACAATGGCTAAGAGAACAGGCTTTAAAGTCAGAAAAATCTGAATATTGTCTCCTTCACATTTTAATTGTGTGCAGTGTATAAGTTACTTAACCTCTCTATTTTAGTTTCCTCATTTATAAACTGGGCGTGCATATTTCTTATACTTGTTAGGCTTAACAACCTCTAAAGTGCCTGGTATAAATGCCTATCACATGTCAGTCCCTAAATAACTGCTGTTGTTTGTTGTCATCCTCATTATCCCAGAAAATTCTTCTGAATTGTTGTAGATACTTCCTATCCTCCCAAAATCTTAGTGCCCATCTAAGAGAATATTTAACTTTCCTGTAGCACTGGACCACCACGGGCTCTACAAAAAATAGACACTGGGTGCAAGTCTCTGTTCACTGCATCTCCATTTAGCTGGATATGGGGGAGGACTTGCAGTGTAGCTGCCTATTGATGTGTTGTTATGTATGTAAAGAACTTCTGCCTGCAGAGTTTCTGCTGTGGCTCCTTTCACAAGCCCGCAAATGCATACTCGTTTTTTTTCCAAGTGTAGAATAGGAGTTATTTTTGATAGTGGGATACTACTGAACTATTATACTTGGCTATGCTTCAGATGATTTCACCACTTGTGATTGCTGCAAAAAGTAACTAAGCAGTGTCACTAGAAAAAGCTGAAAAATGATATCTATTTCAGGAACAGACAAATGAGAAAAGCAAAACAAAGGAAAATGCTGTACCATATTGACAGTGTGTGCGGTATCACTCACGAAATTGTCTCAACAATTATTAAATATGGATTTTTTGTCATTTATGGATACTAACATCAAAGCTAGAGCAATTTACTCTTTTTAAATGTCTTAAAAATTTTCATTTTCTCTTGGATTAGTTTTTGTATCAAAGGAAATAAAGTTGGAATATTTTTCCTATTTGAAACAACACTTCTTTCTGTAACATTTCTCAGTTCTGTGGTTGGAAAGTTCATAGTTCAAGCTCTTTTGACTTCTAATCATTTCTCATCTAACTGAATTGCTATTACGATGAGTTTTACTGCCATAATATCTTTCAGAGATCCCTGGTATGTAAGAAGAATAGAAACAAAGGAACAAAGTATAGGACAAAGATAAAGATGTAAGATAAATTTTAGGGTAAAAAATACAAGATTATAATTTTATAGGACTGTCTGTAAGGCAAACAGTTGGTCAGCTCAAACACTCCACTGTTATTTTGCTTGAATATTTGATTGATTCACTGTGAGCAACTTAACTATTGATGTGTGAGATGAAATTTAAGCAACATTTCTCATCATAGGGGACTGGGCTTCTGGATCAGGGAATAGATAAAATGCCTATTCTCTTTGTGTGGTAAGAAGTAATAAGGGATGTGTACTACATAACAAGAAAGAGAGCTACTAGGTAAGATAAAGGCAAGATATTTGCACACTTTCACCAAGCTGCTTAAAAAGTAGGTCAACAGGAATGTCTAATTTAACAAAACTTAGCAAAGACATTTAATGTAAAAGGGATACAAAATTTTAGTTCCTGTAATTTATCAATAATTTCAAAATGTATACATATACATATATAGAAAATGAGATGAAATACAACAAAATTTTAACTGGGTTTAGACTATGAGATGATTTTTCTTTCTGAGTGTATTCTATATTTTTCAGTGTTCAAACACTTCACAAATTACTTCACCAAAAACATGAAAAAAAAAAAAAAACCCATAAGCAAGAAACATTTTAAACCTAAAGGAAAACAGATGGTCTTTGAAGTCACTTTGGCCTAGGTTTTTTTGCATTCTGCCAGTCAGTCAGTTTAGTCTATAATATGCTATGGTATCAAGCAACCCCAGCGTCTCATTGGCTTAACAAAACAAAAGTTTATTTTTCATACATGCAAAGTCCACTGTGGCTGCAAGGAAGCTGCACTCCCTCTGGTAACTAAACATCCTAGACTAATTTGCTATTATGGCTCCTCTGCAGAAACACATGCTTCTACAATCTACATGGCACAGGCCAAAAGGGCTGGAGAGCTGAGCATCACCAATTATGTACTTTTCAGTTAAAAAGTGGCCTTCATCATTGCAGCCCACATTTTATTGCCGAGATCAGTCACATGACTAGTAAAGTGTAGTCCTCCTTGTTCTGAAAATACAGGAGAGACAGATGAAGTGTTGGTAAACTTTAGAATTGTCTAACATAGCCGCTAGCCTCTTGGCAGGTCATTAAGCAATGGACTTCTCTCATTTATCTAATAGCCTCATTTGATGGTCACTGCCACAGTGCCTGGCCTGGAGTAAGGAATTAGTAAATATTTATTGTATTCTCCCTTTGCCTATAGGTGAAGCCAAATATATAAACTTTGCTCTAAGTCATCCATTATTCAGTATTACTATTCCTCCTCCGTTTGAGTTACCTGACATGATATGGGTAACTACATTTTCTTCGGGTCTACAACAGAATTATTCAGAAGGTGTTGTATTACACCTTCTGAAACAGGGTGTTCAGTGGGTCGATGTAATTTAGTAATTTGTTCACAAAGTTCAATCTCCTTTTCTACAAACAATCTCCTTTTCTATATGCCAGGAACAATTGATCTCCCAACAGCAGACACTAAAAAAAAATAACAACAAAGTACTTAACCATCCTGTTAGCTTCATCTGCTCCCATCAGCCCAAGTCAGCAATTTCATCTTACTGAACAGCGTCAAATGTAGATGACTCATTGGCTTTGAAGAGCTCCCCAAGGAGGCATGTGATGTGGTGAAAACTGAATGATCTTTGGCATCTGGCAAATGCGCATTCAGACCTCATCTCTACTACCTACGTGTCATTCAATCTCAGGCAACTGACCTAGCCTCACTGAACTTCAAATTTTTCATCAGAAAAATGGAAATAGAACTAGAAATAGAAATATTTGCCCATTAGATGCTTTTTATTTTCCACATTGCATCTCTTAAGCTAACTTCTAATTTCAGTCTTAATTCTGATAAACAAATGAGTCAGCTTCCAACGCCCCACCTCAAGGATGGATCTCTACTTTTCTGCTTTAGGGCCATCTCCTGTGGTGCCTGTTCAACTCAGTGGAGCTTAGCTGGAGTGGAGGGAAATTAGCCCCTGGGAACAGAAATAATCAGTAAATGTTCCAGCCGTCTATTCTTTAGACTGATTTTGAGAGGCATGTCCTACACTTCTCAAAGTACTGGTGGAAGCAAGCCTGCATTCCCCACAGAAGAATCCTCAACTGCAAACCCAGATGGGCTCTTCCTTCTTCCCTTTTCCCCTGCTGCCTCAGTCTTGTGTCTGTGAGTCACATTCCATGTGAACTATACTCAAGTTCTTGCCTCAGGTTCTGCTTTGGGACAACCCTAACTTACATTATAACAAATTTTGGAAAACATCTATAATATTTCTTTTCAATATGGTACAGTAAAATTTCAGGGCTAAAGTGTTCTTCTGCAATGATTAATCTTAAATACCCCACAAACTTCTGGTGACACATTCATATTTTGACATGACTTTTCTATATGTAATTCCTCATCATAATATGAGGTGAGTGAGTACAATGGATGGTAATATTCCTAAAACTCATTCCCATATGGAGACAGCTAGAAATAAGCTAATTATACGCACAAGTTACTGTGAAACTCATAAATACAACCCAAGAATCCAAACTAAAATGTATTTCCAACTGAACTGCCTTGAAGAAGGTCCCCACAACTGTGACCCCACAACTGTGGCCACTTCAACTTAAAGAAAACTGTGACAGGGAGGATTCTGTCATGAAAAAGAAGAATGGTATATTTTAAGTTGGAGTTACACTATCTTACTTTGGAAGACGACAAAAAACACAAGGTCACGTGAATACATTGCTAGGGCCCTTCTACGGATGCTGGAAGGGCTCAGTGTAAATCAGGAGCCCCGAAGCTTCAGCTACATGAGCTTCATGATAAATCCACCTCAGGTCATGGCTATTAATAACTTATTATTGGATGACAGCAAGACTGGGAGAGAAAGAGGAATAAAGAGCAGATCTTCCTATGGTACTATTTTGCATTCCCTGTGAAAAATGTAGTCTGAAGTCATACAGTAAACCTTTTATTTTTTCACTCAATTATTAAAATCTTAATTTTAAAATGCATGTAGAACTTTCTTACAAGAGTAAAGAGAAAAAGATAAGGTTTTAAATTTTAAGCATGTACTTATTCTGGAGAGTGAATTGGAAATGCAACAAGAGGATAAGTAAAGCTTCAGTCATTTGGCACTTGGGATTTCTCATATATGGGTGTGAAACTAAAGAAAGAATTTGACAAAGGATTTTAAGAGAGTAATAAAATAAAGTGGCAGAGTCTTTTCAAACTTTTTACATATAATGAACTTGGTAATTACACTTTTATGTTTTATTTCTAAGTGTCATGGTAGATCCACTGTTTAGTAATGCTATAGTTGGTCAATTTAAGTACTCCTTGCATTAAAAAGTCATCTCTTTCCATGCATTTTGTGTGCATTTCAGATTAGTCTTTCCTCTAATTAGTGAATGTTTGTCAGTTTATAGTTAGATCATGTATGTTTAAGACTGATGATATGGCTACTCAGTCTATAATCCTCAAACAAAAGCATAGAGAAATATAGTAGAAAAAAAATATAAGGCAAGGAACTAGAATATTAGTCTAAAAGTAACAAAAAAATTCTGTAAAATAATCACGCTTCTTATTCAATAGAAGTTGTCAAATTTTCATCCCTCAAATATATCATCCCTTTGTGTTTATAGAATAATAATTTCTCAGGTAAAATTATATGAAACTGATACATCCAGTCACCAAAAGAAAAAGAAAAGCAAACCTTTCTTTGAGTGAGATAGTTACCTTGTTAGCTAGAGATACACAAACATGTGCACAGGAGGACCCGTTAATGAGAAACTAAAATATTGTTCTCAATATGATAGAAAATTTGGAAGAGCATTTTTTTCATCCATCCCCAACACATGGCCAGCTAGCCCCTCTTGTTCTGCATGACCTACCCACATCAAAGGACCATACGTGTTTCACAGACTAAGAGAAGTTAGGCAAATGAAGCTGTCACTTCCTCCCAGCCCTCCCCAGCTATAGTGAAAGGACCCAGGATGATGAGAACATGGAGTTGGAGAAAGGATGGGGTTTCAGTAAGCAGCAGAAACAGGTGTTCACTTCCATGCTCAGAGCTGACGAGTCAGCACACTGTGTAGGAGAACCTGGAAAACAAGTGCTGTGACTTGAGAAGTTACAAGCAAGGTCCCAGAGTCCTAAGTTAGCATTTTGGGGATTGGGTGCCTACCTCCGAGCAATCTCCGGGCCTCACTTGTTTCACAGCAAATTGAAGTATAGTGCACACAACAGGACCAGTAGTTACACAGAAAGATTACTGAAGCTATTTTCCTTTTGGGAGAGTTTTCTCTTTCATTATCTAACCTAGCTAAATTACATGTTAAGTATTTGTAGTCACGGCTTTGTGAAATTTACCTAGTTCTTAACCTCAAAAAGTGAAGCAACATGGTACCATGAAGCATGCACAAAGCACGAAAAAAGTCATGTCATTTGTCTCCTAATACCTACTTTCTGGCTTGCTATGGCATAATTCTAGACCTATAACACTCTTCAGTGAAGTGAAAAGACATACCAACCTGACAGATGCAGTCAAAGCTGAGGCCATAGCAAACCTCAACATTAACAATTCATTTAGCTTAATGAGTTGTTGTACATGCCTGTGAATTTCATTTCCTCAGCTGGAGACCCCTAAAATTCTTAAGTCTAACACACTTCTGAAACCTCTTTTCATGCTTTTGATGTTAGATTAGATAATGAGGTCTTGCAGTATAAGCAAAATACATTTCAGAAGTTAACCTACTTCAAAAGGGGATACCCTAATGACTTTCAAAAGAAAAAGATGACATAGAAATTTCCATCATAACTATCCTTTATGTTCTCTAAAGGATGGCATATAATTAAGAATAAATGACTATATACATACCAGAAGCTCATTTTGGCTTAACTAATTATTGGCAGGGTCAAAAACATTTTGTAGAATAAAGAGACTCTGGTCCCTGACTTACATTCATGTGTCTATGGCTGAAAGAGTGCTGACATATCTAGCCGATAAGCTGGGAACATCCATGCCAGGAGCTGGGGACAGAGTCTGGGGAAAGAGGGACCCAGTTTTCTGCCCTGTGATGCAGAAATGAAATCCCCTTCATTAATGGCTATCTCTACCTGAATCTCTCAAAGACATCTCGAATATGAACTTATTTCCCAGAATCTAAAGAGTTCCTATATACTTCTTGTTCCCCCATATGCACAAGCTCCTCCACTAAGAATACCTCACACCACAGTGAAATATTTTTTTAAAATAAATGAACCTACATTTACACATCATCACCCAAAGTCCATAGTTTCATGTTAGTGCTTACTCTTGGTGTTACACATTCTATGGATTTGGATAAATGTAGAACGACATGCATCTACTGTTGTACTATCATACAGAGTAGTTTCACTGCCTTAAAAATCCTCTGTGCAAAGTCTATTCATCCCTCACTCCATCATCCTTTGGCAACCACTGATACTTTTAGAGCCTCCATAGCTTTGCTTTTCCAGAATATCATGTAGTTGGAATCTATGTATCATGTAGCCTTTTTCCACTTGCTTCTTTCATTTAGTGATATGCGTTTATATTTCCTCCACATCTTTTCATGTCTCTCTCACTTATTAGCACTGAATAATATTCCACTGTTTCAATATACCACAGTTTTTATCAATGTACCTACTAAATCCATTGATACTAAATCCATTGATACTAGTGAATACCAATCCTCCTCAGAAACACGGTAGATTTCTTCTTTCTCTTCCTTCCACATTCGATGTAACTTGTGTCCTGAACATGTCCGAGACTTGTTGCATCTACTCCTACTGCCTTCCCCACATCACCACTACACTAATTTAGGTCCTCATCATTTCCTACTTGATGTAAGGCCACCTAACTGTTATGTCACTTACTATCAGATTCTTCTCTTCTAACCAAACAATGTGTGCCTTCCACTACAGATGGAATTATCGTTTTGGATCCTAAGGTTGATCATGACTCCTTTCCTTCATCTCTGATGGCCTTCTATAAACTTAGCAAACACAAGGCATGCTATGGCCTGGTCCTGCATACCTGGCCAAGTCCATTCTTAACTACTTCTCGTTTTCCCCTTCTGCACTGACTACTATACCTCATACTTCAGAGGCATTGCATTGCCTGTTTCTCACTGAGCTGGCCATGTTTTCTCCTTTCTCTTTCACTCTTAATGTGATAGTTCAGTTTTGGGGGCTGTTCTTGTAGCAGTTTTCTGGCAAAGTCAAGCCCTTTTCTCAGATCTCAGCTTATAACTCACTTCTGCTTGAAAGACTTTCCTGACATATCCGACCTGTATTAAGGAGCCATATGTGTTTCCATATATACCAAACTATTATGCTGCACTGTAACAATTTCTTTATTTCCTGGATACTCTTCAAGTATCCAAGACCATAAATGGGGGGTGCTCATAGGTAAAAGTCAGCATGGGGATCCCACTATGGTGTCCAGTGACCGTTTCTCTCCACCTCAAGGACTCCTAGGCACTCGCCACTTATTGTCCAGTCTGCTTTTCTCCTTTTTCATTTAAGGCCAGTATTAGCTGATAAAAACATTACACTTCCAGCTCAAATCTGAATATATCTGATTCAAACCTTGGTTGATAGTTTCACTACATGGACTTTTGTTTTTGGCATGGGATTACGAAGGGAAAACTTGCCTTGGGGGTGCCAGTGAACATCTGGGTGGGGGAGAGAGTGTACTGCAGACTAAATATGCAGCAAGTATGCGAACTAGACTTCCAGACATAGAACACTGCTATACAGTCAGTACTGGTTTTAAAGATCTAAACATTGAATATTATTTTTATGGTGAAGAAAAAATTGCCCATTATTTTATAAATATTAGGCTATACATTACTCTAAGTGATTAAAACCAATTAAGAATGAACTAGAAATATAGTTCTTATATGATTCTATCTTATGGATTTAAATGCTTTTTCAGTTAGTCTATTTCAGCTTGGAATACAGATATTACATTAAAGGGCTTATTTTCAGGCCTATTAATGATCTTCCAAGTAGTCATTTTTGTTCATTGGCAAAACATTTAAAAAAATAGGTTGTTTCGGGTATTAACACTTCTGTTCTGACACACGGTCTTTGTTTCTAGTCAATCATCTGCAGTATTAAAAGTAATCAACCTGCTTTCCAATTTAACTAAGAACTTCTGGTAAGTGATTTCTCTCTTTTCATAGTAAAACTGCATCCTATGATCAAATACACTTTATTCCTGCCAGGACCAAAGTCTTCTGGCTTGTTAGCAATTCAACATAACCAGGTCAACTAACATCATTGTCTAAAATGTTTCTAAAGACGGGCACGTCTATCTATACCTAAAGAATTACTCTAGAAATCTCTAGGTATCTCACAAGCCAAGGAATAAAATATTGTGCTACCAAGAATCTTACTAAGTATAAACTAATTAAGAGACATAGCTACATTTATATCTGGGAGTTTGCCTTCCACTAAATGAACTTAAAATGGAAATGAAAATTATAAAGTAACCCAATGAAATGCATCTTTAAAATGTAGTATAGCGATACATGGTAAAAGTAGTATATGAGAAAATATTGCAAGGTCATAAAAACACATTTTTAAACAGATTAATAACAAGGTTGTTGATAGTGTTTTTGATTTTGCCTGAGTCAGGGTCCCAGTAAAACAGATGGCACAGTCAAATTAGGAAAATTTGAGGTTGGTTTCATGAAGGAATATTCAGGACTGTATAGCCAAGGAGTAGAGAAACCATGAAGGACAGTGGGGAATGCCAAGTCTAACTGCAGAGGAGCTTTGTATTACACCCAGGCCCTAAAAAGAGAAGACAGTTTGAAGTTGCCAAAACCTATAGTAAAAGAGCCAGCTGTCTAGAGAGGACTGCGTGGAGAGGACCCATGACCTTCTGTATAGGAACCCAACCTAGCAGAGGACATGATGCAGGAATGAAACTGGGGGCATACACAGCCGAAACTCATTCTGCTTCTTCCCACTGATCTCTTGCTAGAGTTGCTCATTGGCTGAATTCAGTTGGTCATCGGAAGGTTACGTCACCCCACTGAATCCATACAAGTCTGCCTCCTTGGGATGAGAGCCAAGTGGAAATAGAGTGAGAGTACATCTGGAGAAGTAATACAAAGTATCCACCTGAGCTACTCATATTAAACATTATACACTGTGTGAATAAAGCACACAAGAAAATTTTACTTAAATACTCTGTGAAGCAAGAAATTAATTCAAAATCATCAAAAGCCTCAAAGCTAGGAAATAATCAAATAGGGTTTCTCATTATTAGATATTTGCAGATACTAATGAAATATAATTTTGTGATCCATAGTGATTAATCAATATAAACATCAGACAAAATAGATGGGGGGTTACTGCAGGAATAGAATATATTTTGGCCCAGATGTTCTGTTTTTCATATTAATTACCTCCCCTTTTCATTCTTATTGCTATCACTATACAACTTCCATATGCCACCATTTAAAGTGTGTTTCAAATGCTTTTTGGTTACTATTTATCCACTCACTTGTCCATTATCTTATTTATTTATTTATTTATTATTTTTATTTTTTTGAGACAAAATCTTGCTCTGTTGCCCAGGCTGGAGTGCAATGGCATGATCTCGGCTCACGGCAACCTCTGCCTCCAGGGTTCAAGCAATTCTCTGCCTTAGCCTCCCAAGTAGCTGGGATTACAAGTGCCCACCACCACGCCCACAGAATTTTTGTATTTTTAGTAAAGACAGAGTTTCACCATCTTATCTTGGTTAGGCTGACTTTGTGATCCTCCCACCTCGGCCTCACAAAGTACTGGGATTACAGGTGTGAGCTATCACACCCAGCCTCCCATTTATTTATCAAATATTTAATACAGCTAACTCTGTGCCATCTCTGCTCAAACTCTTCAATGCCCATATTGATCATCTTTCTGGCACATTAGACTTCAGTGACAAAATCTTTTCCCTTTTAAATATGTGAAACTTTTCAAAACTAAAATCTCAAGATCTGAAATCACTTTCTGACCGTAACTACCTATGTCTTTCATATTCTCTTTTTTTTAAAAAAAAAGTTCTTAATTTTAACTGCGATTTCATAGCCACCTGACTCCACCTGCTGAGCATGATAATCAACCATCTCAAGAAAGCCCTTGCTGCCACTGTAATGTAGGTCTTCTTTGACTACTCCTTATGCCTCCCGTTTAAAGTCCTTAGTTCAGGATACACTCCCAATGACCACTTCCTAGTTGCCAAATTTTCTTTAGGAAATTCATGAAAATGCATATATTGGATGAACATGAATTCAGGATTTCAACTGGATTTTTATGTTCTGAAGACTTTATTCACCTCTCTGACTTTCCATAAATTTTTATAGTATTATGCCAAAATTATCAGCCTTCTCAAATTCTTTTCATTTCAGAGTTAGTATTAAAACTTACATATGCTGTACCTGTTTTATTTCCTAACACTCCCAACTCCCTGGGATGGGAGTTTTATCTAGATCCTACATAGCCAGTCTATTAACCCATTTATGCTTGAGGTTGCAACTTTTTGATTTTTTGCAATCAGACCTTGGAGATATCCTTGAACAGTAAGATATAAATAACTCCCACGTTTAGTGCTCCAATAATGGAACACTAGGCATAAATATCTAACATTCTTCTGATTTTAATTTCTTATCTGCCAATATAACACATTATATATAACTCAAATAGTTTATAACTTAAAGCAGTCAACCTCTCATTTGATGCTATCCACATCCTTATGTGAATTTTCCACTTGTACAGGCAGGCTGCTGAGTGCTATTGGAAAAACAGCACAATTATGAGGACACTTCATTTTCTCTAGTCAACTGGGGTGGTTTTTTTTTCCTTTTTCTTGGGACAGTAGTTCTAAATCAGCAACACTCTCCCAAATGCCCTGCTTAACTGCCTTGCCTCTGAATTTGCAATTGAGATAGAAGCCATAAGAAGGATACTCTCTTTGATTTTTCTCACCCCACATGTATCATTAATTATAGCTATTGTTTTACATGCCCTCTTCTCTTATTCCTTGAAAATGAAATGTTCTAACTCTCTCTGAAATGAATTCAGGCAAAGATAGCCTGAATTCTGAATCCCAACCCTTCCTTCTCTGTTCCTCCAAGACTTCGCTGTGTTATATACCCTCCTTCCCCAATACCTTGTTTCTTTCTCACTTCATAAATGCCCACAATTTTTCCATCTTTATAAAATAGCTATATCAGAAACATCATTTTGAGTTTTATGTTCCCCTTTAGCCATTCCTCTCTTTCTCTTTCTAGCCAACTTTCTAATGTCGACCCTTCCTCTTCTACTACTTACAGCTCACCTATTTACATAGACTGTCTACAACTAAAGTTCTGTTCCAACAGACACAGAAATTGTGCTTGAGTTTAGGAATGGTAAATCCAAGGGGCACTCACTAGTCTTTTTCTTGATTCATCTCTCTTTGGCTTTTACATTAATTATCATTTCTCTTTTAAGTGCTTAAAGTCACTATTCTCTCAATTACTTAATATAAAAATACCTGGCGATTTTCATCCTATGTAGGCATACCTCATTTTATTGTGCTTCACAGATAATGAGTTTTTTACAAAGTAACGATTTGTGACAACTCGGTGACTAGCAATTCTATAGGTGTCATTTTTCCAACAGTGTGTATCCCTGTGCCAGATTTTGATAATTCTCATAATACTTTAAACTTTTCCAGTATCATTATATGTTATGGTGATCTGTAGTCAATGACCTTTTATATTACTGTTGTCATTGTTTTGGGATGTCATAAACTGCACTCACGTGAGATGGCAAACTTAATTGATAAATGTCCTGAGTGTTCTGATCGTTGCACCAGCTAGTCAGTCTCCTTTCTCTCGGCCTCCCTATTTCCTGAGATACAATGCTACTGTTATTAGGCCCATTCAAAATAGTAACCCTATTATCATGGCCTCTAAATGTTAAAGTAAAAGAGTTACATCTTTAAATCAAAAGCTAGACATGATCAAGCATAGTGAGGAAGGCATGTTGAAAACTGAAGTAAGTCAAAAGCTAGGTAGTTAGCCAAGCTGCAAATGCAAAGGAAAAGATCTGGAAGAAAATTGAAAATTCTACTTCATTGAACATACCAATGATAAGCAACTGAAATAGCCTTATGACTGATACAGAGAAAGTCTGGTCTGGATAGATCAAACCAGCCACAACATTCTCTTAAGCCAAAGAATAATCTAGAGCAAGGCCCAACTCTCTTCAATTCTATGAAGACTGGGAAAGGTGAGGAAGCTGAAGGAGAAAGGTCTGAAGCCTACAGAAGTTGGTTGATGAGGTTTAACAGGCCATCTCCATGCCACAGAAATGCAAGATGGAGCAACAAGTGATGATGCAGAAGCTGCAGCAAGTTGTTCAGAAGATGTCCCTAAGATCATTGATGAAGTTCGCTACGCTAAACAATAATTTTCAATGTAGACTGAACAGCCTTCAACTGGAAGATGTCATTTACGACTTTCACAACTAGAGAGAAATTAATTCCTGGATTCACAGCTTCAAAAGAAAGGTTGACGCTTGTTAGGGAATCATGCAGTTGGTGACTTTAAGTTGAAGCCAGTGTTCATTTATCTTTCTAAAAATCCTAGGACCCTAAAGAATTATGCTAAATCTACTCCTTCTGTGCTTTAGAAATGGAACAACAAGTCTGGATGATAGAAACATGATTTAATGACATTTTAAGCCCACTACTGAGACCCTGCTGCTCAGGAAAAAAGATTCCTGTCAAAATATTACTGCTCATTGACAATGCGTTTGGTCATCCAAGAGCTCTCATGGAGATGTACAAGGAGATTAATTTTGTTTTCATTCTTGACAATACAATATCCATTCTGCAGTCACTAGATTAAGGGGTAATTTCAACCTTCAGATCTTATTGTTTAAGTAATAGATTTTTTTAAGTCTATAGCTGCCATAGATAGTAATTCCTCTGATGAATCTAGGCAAAGTAAGTTGAAAACTTTCTGGAAAGAATTCACCATTCTAGATGCCATTAAGAGTATTTATGATTCATGGGAAGGGGTCAAAATATCAACATTAACAGGAGTTTAGAAGAAATTGATTCCAAACCTCAAGGATGACTTTGAGGGATTTAATATTTCAATGGAGGAATTAACTTCTGTTGTGGTGGAAACAGCAAAAGAACTGGAATTGTAAGTAGAGCCTGAAGAGGTGACTAACTTGCTGTAATCTCATGATGAAACTTTAATGGATAAGAAGATGTTCCTTAACGATGAGCAAAGAAGGTGATTTCTTTAGGAAGAATACACTCCTGGTGAAGACTCTGTGATTGCTGTTGAAATAACAACAATGAATATAGAGCATCACATAAACTTAATTGATAAAGCAGTGGCAAGGTTTGAGAAGACTGTCTGCAATTTTGAAAGCAGTTGTCCTGTGGGTAAAATGCCATCACACAGAATCACATGCTACAGAGGAATCTTTTGTAAGTCAATCAATGTGGACAACTTTATTGACATTTCATTTTTTAAAATCCCCATAGCCACCCCACCCTTCAAAAACCACCACGCTGACCAGCCAGCAGGTATCAACATCAACTCAAGACCCTCCACTAGCAAAAACAGTCACTGAAGGCTCAGATGATCATTCGCATTTTTTAGCAACGAAATATTTTCAAATTAAGGTACATATGCTGCTTTTAGATATAATGTTATTGCAAACTTAATAAACTATAGTATAAACATAACTTTTATATGCACTGAGAAACTAAAAAAGTTGTGTGACTCATCTTGTTGTAGTCATCTGGAATTGAACCTGCAATGTCTCCAAGGTATTCCTGTGCTCCTTCTTAAGGTCGGTTCCACCTACACTCAAGAAATCCCAAGTCCTATTAATCTTGTTTAAATATTGTCCACTTTTCTCCCTTCCCATTACTCTTGTTTAATTATTCTATTTTAAAATAGCCTCATATCATAGTGTTGCAGTGTCTGTTTAAATCTCTTCCCACTCACCCATGAAACCATCCCTCTGTTTTGATCACAGAAATATTTCTAAATAAAATTTTGATCATATGTGCAATTGTCTTGATAATACCTAAATACTACAGCATAATGTTCATAGTTGTTTACGATCTGTTCTTTGTTTCTAATCACTTTCTGAACTTGAGGACCTCCCATACTGAGAAACTTGTACTTTCCAATGTCTAACTTTGTTTTTCTGTCAAAATGCATTACTTTTGCTGAGAATTTCCTCTCTCTATTTTTCTGTGCCTACTCTTTAAGTACCCACTTATTCTTCAGGAAATCACTACCTACTCTGTGAAACCCACACTCAGTTCCTGAATTTAGTCTAAAGACTGAGGTACATCCCAGAGATATTGCAGGCTTGGTTCCAAAATTCACTCCTGGTTACCCATATTGTCTTGGAGATGCTTCTAATGCAGTGAAAAATTTGTTTGACTTTCTGCCTTTCTTACTAGTTGTAAACATTTTGAGAGCACAAAATGTATCTCACCATTATATCCATAGCACCTATCATATGCCCAAAAAAATAGATGTTCATAGATATTTGTGAAATAAGAGACATTTAATCAACCTCACACCTTATCTGATGGAGATCTGTTTTTCCCTCTGTCCTTCCTTGCTCAGAATCTCTCTAGATCAATATACATAACTCTTCATTATTCAGGCTGAATCTCAGTCTTTACTTGGAATTGTGTTGAGACACCGAGTTCTCATTTTCTTATATTTGCTGCTTTTGTCTTTAGCTTCTATTGCTTGCTTTCCTTCCATCCACTACACCAACATTCTTGATATCTGTATTCCCACACATCTCCTTAACTATACTTCCCTGTCAGGTTGGAATTTATATATTTTTGCCCTCTAATCCATCATCAAAATTTCTGAAATTATTTTCTGCATTTGTATTCATTTCTTCACCATTTGTGTATTTCCTCATCTGGGTATGTATTTTCACTAGGCATATTTTTTAGAGCCCTCATGCTTCATAACATTTTTAGTATTTGCTATTATTAAAAACACATAATTTTTTTTTACTAAAAACACCCACCTTCTTAGTCTGGAGACCTGAAATATATTGAATCATTTTTCTATCTATTTCACCAGCTTTCTTATTCTGCAGATGAAGAAATGCAGGTCACTGAAAAGGTCTGCCTCATCATTTCTATATTATTATAAAAATAACCCTTATCATTCCTTGGCTTAAAACTGGCCAGTAGCTTCTTAGTGAAGTAAAAATAAATTTTAAAACTCTTATCATAGACTACAAAGCCCAAGATAACCCTGATCCTGTTTCAATAAATCTCACACTTTGTAAGGTACCGCTTTTAGTTTCCTCTCAGTGCTAGACTTTACCCTCCCTACCATAAGTGCATAGAACTTCCTTAGAAGCTTTTTATCTAACTATTCACTCTTCCTAGATCTTTGCATGGCTCAAGCTTTAGCTCAAAGATCACCACTTCAGAGAAGCTTCCTTTAGCATCCATATATAAGAACCATCTCTCACCCCAGTCATCCTCTGGGAGCTATATCAAGATAAACCTTAGGCTATACATCAATAACAGACGAACAGAGAGCCCAATCAAAATTGAACTCCCATTCACAATTGCTACAAAGAGAATAAAATACCTAGGAATACAACTAACAAAGGATGTAAAGGACCTCTTCAAGGAGAACTACAAACCACTGCTCAATGAAATAAGAGAGGACACAAACAGATGGAAAAAAATCCCATGCTCATGATTGGGAAGAATCAACATTGTGAAAATGGCCATATTGCCCAAAGTAATTAACAAATTCAAGGCTATCCCCATCAATCTTTCAATGACCTTCTTCACAGAACTGGAAAAAACCACAAACTTCATATGGAACCAAAAGAGAGCCTGCATAGCAAAACAATCCTAAAGGAAAAAGAACAAAGCTGGAGGCATCATGCTGCCTGACTTCAAACTATACTACAAGGCCATAGTAATCAAAACAGCATGGTACTGATACCAAAACAGAGACATAGACCAAGGGAACAGAATAGAAGCCTCAGAAGCAACACCACACATCTACAATCATCTGATCTCTGACAAACCAGAGAAAAACAAGCAATGGGGAAAGGATTCCCTGTTTAATAAATGATGTTGGGAAAACTAGCCACCAATGTGCAGAAAGCAGAAACTGGACCCCTTCCTGACACCTTACACTAAAATTAACTCCAGATGGATTAAAGATCTAAACATAAGACCTAACACCATAAAAACCCTAGAAGTAAACCTAGGCAAAACCATTCAGGACATAGGCATAGGCAAGGACTTCATGGCTAAAACACCAAAAGCAATGGCAACAAAAGCCAAAATAGACAAATGGGACCTAATTAAACTCCAAAGCTTCTGCACAGCAAAGGAAACAGTAATTAGAGTGAACCAGCAACCAACAGAATGGGAAAAAATTTTTGCAATCTACCCATCTGACAAAGGGCTAATATCCAGAATCTACAAAGAACTAAAACAGATTTACAAGAAAAAAACAAACAAGCCTATTCAAAAGTGGGTGAAGGATATGAACAGACACTTTACAAAAAAAGACATCTATGAGGCCAACAAACATATGAAAAAATGCTCATCATCACTGGTCATCAGAGAAATGCAAATGAAAACCACATTGAGATATCATCTCATACAGTTAGAATGGTGATCATTAAAAAAAATCTGGAGATAACAGATGCTGGAGACAATGTGGAGAAATGGGAACACCTTTATACTGTTGGTGGAATGCACATTAGTGCAACCATTGTGGAAGACAGTGTGGTGATTCCTCAAGGACGTAAAAATAGAAATACCATTTGACCCAGCAATCCCATTACTGGGTATATACCCAAAGAATTATAAACTGTTCTATTATAAACACACATGCACACATATGTTCATCACAGCACTGTTTACAATAGCAAAGATCTGGAACCAGCCCAAATGTCCATCAACAATAGATTGGATAAAGAAAATGTGGCACATATACACCATGGAACACTATGCAGCTATAAAAAATGATGAGTTCGTGTCCTTCATAGGGACAAGGATGAATCTGGAAACTATCATTTTCAGCAAACTGACACAGGAACAGAAAATCAAACACCACATGGTATCACTTATAAGTGGGTGTTGAACAATTAGAACACATGGACACAGGGAGGGGAGCATCACACACTGACGTCAGTTGTGGGGGACTAGGGGAGGGATGGGTGGGTGGGGAAGGTGGGGAGGGATAACGTGGGGAGAAATACCAGTTATAGTTGATGTGGGGATGAAGGCAGCAAACCACCTTGCCATGTATGTACCTATGCAACAATCCTGCATGATCTCCACGCGTACCCCAGAATCTAAAGTACAATTAAAAAAAAAAAAAGATAAACCTTAGGAAAGGGAAAGAAAAAAAAAGGAAGATATGGAATTCAGGAAAATAGGGAAACCCATTTGTGAAGGCAAGTCCTCTTATAAGAGCTGTTTGAGTAGGCCCAGAGATCAGCAGAGCAAATGGGAGCAGAAAGAAAGCTCTAGGGGAAATGGCTCTAGAGTAAAGAATACATGTATGGGTAGTATGGATAGACTAATTAACGTGATAGAGAAGAACTGATGAATGAATAATGGTAAAAAATACAAGATATGGAGAAAATAAAGCTTAAAACATCATTAAAACATGTATGTGCATATAAAAAATATAAATCAATCTGTTTTTGCACTGAGCACTATTGACATCGTTAAACAGATACAAATGGATTTGTGTGTGTGTGTCTGTGTGTGTGTGTGTATGATGTAATGCAAAAGAAAGCCAAGTTCTCCTCTATCTTAGAAAACCCACAGATAATGCCTAAACTTAGTATAACAAAAAAAATCAATGAACATATTTTTATAGATATGTAGGGAGCTATCAAATGAAAGAACTGAAAATGTTAGTAAGCCTGAGATGTGGGAACCCTACCATTTTTAAGGCTAGGTTTTATAAGTTTTCTGGTACCACCTGACATTTTTTTAAATGTCCATGTATGAGCTTGATTGCATTTTTAATATTTAAATAAACAAATATGAACAAGAGTAAGGATAACTTAATATGAGAACAAATCAAAATTAAGTTTTTATCCTTTATTTCAGTTACAAAAAAATACTAATTATTTCTTCCTGAGACTGACTTTAAAATAGCATCTTAAATGCCCTCTGTCATAGTATGTAACATTTATAGGATTCAGAATTATAATGTAAAAGTAAAATGCAAAACAGATAGTCAAACAGTGTGTAGAGTAATATCTACTAAGTTACATTCAATTTTACTTACATATAAACATAAAAACAGAATGCTACACTATAGTGAAAATTTGCATTTATTTCATATATACCTTAGCACGAAAAATTTATGATAGTTACTTATTTCTGTCTATTGCAGACTAGTTTATTAATCTTCAAGCATCAAATATATTAACATTCATTTGCATTCATTTCTTTAGTTTTTTTATTGAAAAGTAAAAATTTTTAAAAACTAAACAAATAGTATTGAGTATGCTGAAGGTTCTTTAAATATTTCTATAATTTTAAGAGTCTCGTATATTTAGATTTTGAATGAATAGGCTAAGACTGGGTTGTGGATATTTTTAATTGTCATAACTCAAATGTAATTGTCTTGTTACATGAGAGAAACTTTCTTTCACACTATAATTAAACTCAGATTTGCAATGTTGAATAATTACGTTAAGCTATGCCATGTCTCTTTTCAAAGAAGAAAAACCACACATAAACTCTTGGAAGGAAAGAGGTTCTTGGTTTAATTTAGTCTAAAGATTGTTTCACTGTCTCCATAATCATTTTTGGACCTTTTTAATCTAAAAATTATTGGAGATAGTTGGTTCCTAAATTAGATAATTCAACTGCTGTCCCTTCACCAAAATAACTAATAATTCATTGTATTCCATTATAGTTTACTTAACTCACTATATTCTATGACAGGCCATTTATAGTTTTAAAAATATATATAACCTTTTATACCTTACTATTAAACTAATAAAGGAATTTTTCAATCTGTATTTGAAAGCAATCATCTAGTTGTAAAAACTTAATTTAGTCTTATACAATAAAACATCACTGACAGATATTTTACTCCAAAAAAGACAACTATAATTAATGAAATATAAAAAGGAATACATTATACAACAAAATTAATCATCTGAAAAGTTTTAGTCTACAAATAGAGAATATTATTTTGGCTAGCAGTTTGGTGGATTGTAAAGAAATAAATTAAATGAAGGCTAAGAAAGAAAATAGTCTTTCACCATAGTTTAATCATATTCATGTTACTCTTCCGTAAAAACAGAATTAATTGCAGGGTTAGATGTGGTTGTCTTGGTCTATGGTACCATGTATGGTTTGAGCAAAGCAGTATGTTACGATTTGAAGTGTTTGTGCTCAACAAGAATCTCCAGGCTTAAAACCGAATGCATGCTTTTCAATCCACTTTCCCACTTCACCACTTGTCAGCACTGAATGTAGAAGACTAGTTCTTTACTGAAACCTTTCTTCCTCTAAGTCATTCCTCTAAGTCACCCATTTTTCATCTTCACAGTCAGTCTCACTGCTCAGGTCAGTACCATTTACTGCACTTTTACTATTTTTACAGTTCCTAAGGTACTCATATTCCTGCTTCTGTAAACACACAAACATAATGTACTCCCTGCACTGCCCCCACATACCAAAGTCACGTGATCTCTGTATACCACAGACAAGGTGAGGCTGTATAGCCTAGTGGTTAAGAGCACAGACTCTACATGACAACTGTTTGGATTCAAGTCTTGCTTCCACTATTACAAATATATCACATTATTTTGGGCAAACAACATTGCTTTTATTTGTAAACTATGTATTACAATTGTACCGCATAATACGGAAGAATTAAATAAATCAATGCATATAAATAACTTGCAACAGTACATACAGTAAGTACTCCATAAGGATTAGCTGTAAAATCTCTGAACAACATAAATCAGACCACATCACTCTCCTCTAAAAGCTTTCCAATGGCTTCCTGTAATCAAGAGAATTAAAAATTCACACTGTTCACCATAGCCTCCAAGGCTTAGCACAGCTTACTTAGTTCCCACAATCCCCTCCTACTTCACCTCTTGCTACCTGGCTTTCTTTCAATTTTTCTAATATGCCACGTTTTGTTTTATTTTGCTTTAAGTGGTATTGCTCCTGTTACTCCTTCTCCATGGAAAGCTCCTTCTCCCCTCTTTGTATAGATGTCACCTACTACTAGGGATCTGGAAACCTTTTCCATAAAGGAGAATATGCAAAGATTTTCTAAATTATAGGCCATACAACCTCTGTTACAACCACTCAACTGTGCTGTGTAGTGCAAAACACCGATAAACAATACACGAATGATGGATGTGGCTGTGTTCTAACAAAACTTTATTTAGAAAAACAGGCAGTGGGCAAGACTTGACCAGAGAGTTGTATATGATTTGACTTACCTCCCCAATCTATTTATTCACAGCCGAATTTAAATGCCATCCCTCAGACAGAACTTTACTGATTCTATTATTCTAGATCTCAGCCCTGCGACTTTTGTAGCACTTATCACAATGTATCATCATTTATTACCTTGTTTGCTGTTCCTTGTGAGACCCTTCCATACACAGTGAGCTGTGAGCATTTACCATATGATTCTTCCTTAGAAGGCACACAATAAATACTTTTTGAATGAATAAATATTATTTGACTTTGAAATCAATAGGTAGAACATTGCTGAATGAGCTATATAGATTATCAATTGTGGGAATGTATCCTTTATAAGGAATCCTTGAAATAAATTCTATTACAGAATTTAGAAAATTTCTCTCTTGCAGTCCAGAGCTCACAAGATCCTGCAATGTTGACAGCCCTTATGTTTCTGTCGGTTGCTTAGGGATTGCCTAGGGATTAGAGATAAACATGGCCTCATTTTAGATGAATATGTATGTTATGAGAATTAGACCTGAACAGGCCATCTGAGGGATAGTGTCTTCCTTTAGCATTGTTGATTTCATAGTATATACATGAAGGATATTCATTTCATGGAGAAAATTAAGAAGTCACAGCAATCAAAGCATGCTCCATTTTAGAAAGTTCATGGTATGCTTTAGGGCTAAATATTCACAGCATGCATTTTAAAGATGCAATTAGGGGCAATGATGCACAAAATTGCATCTGCAATGAAAATATTATTTTTAGAAATGCAATTGAAACATCCAAAGGATCTAAAAATAAAAGATTGTACTGCTCAGGTAAAAACATGTAGCAATGTAATAAGCTCTGTACACAGCAGAAGTTACTATTATACTGGAGAAAGTTATCTTCTATGTAGCTCTTTAGTTGTCCCAAGTTCAATGCCTTTGACCTAGGTAAATAGATCTCTTATCTAGGAGACTCAAGATTATAGGTGACATTGGAAAAAAACGTTTAGATACCAATTTTCATAATTAAATATATTCACTAAATTTCTGTTATGTTTCATATCCCTTGTTAAAATTGTTTCAAAATATCAAGATCATATTTTTGAGATACAAATCATTGCTGACTTTAAACTTTATAATTATCTTTCCAGAAAATAAGTCAACTGTGGTGATCTCTGTGCTCTTATTGATGGTGAAGATTCCTTGAAACAATTTCAAAACCCTCTGGATCTGATAACCTGAGATACTTTTCTTTGCTGTTCATTTGGGTGTGCTGCCCCAGATACATTTGTTTTTTAGTCTATTGATTTTTAAACTATTTTCTCTATGTATTGAGCCATAAATATAGCTTACATTATTTTCAAAAGCTTGTGAATTACATTTTCAATAGAAGCAATTACTTTACATGAACTATAAAGAAAAGTGAATGTGAAAATTTTTATAAATTTTAGTCACTCTAAATAAATGAAAATATGGAGAAATTATTTTGAACACAATATAAAACAAATCCATAGAGAAAAGAAATAACCTAGTTTGTATTAATATTCGACAACACAGAAGGGAGAAAATCTGATCCAACTAAAGCTGAACCTTTTGGTAAAAAGTGTCTTTCAATGAAAAGTAATTTTACCTTCCCATAATTTTTTAGATGATCGTAAGTAATGGTAGCTATTGTATAGCAGTTACAACCATTTGAAGTCATTTAGTCTAGGAATTATGCCCATACAATACTGTTCAAGTAAATTAGTGAGTTTTCTTTTCCTTCCATGTAACTAATGTTGAATCTGTATTTAAGCTTCAGAAACCTAGTTACAAACAAGACATATGATATATTATTCAGGTTACAGATTGGTAAACTACGTTACTTTATAAATGCAAAGTTTTAAAAATTGTATGTTCCTAATGAAAGACAGATTAAATATTTTAAATAAACATTTACCTCTCAGAGTTAAACTTTAGTATATTTAAAAACACTTCCAGAAAGCTCTTTCCTTGTTATGCTAGGTCAGCTGAACATATCACAGTCATCATCTCTAACCCTTAACTATACTACAGAGTATAGTGTGTGTGTGTGTGTGTGTTTGTGTGTGTGTGTGTGTGTGTGTGAATGTGTAGCATGATCAAAAAAAATCTGGGGGTTGGGATCTATCCTGCTTGTGCCGAGGGACCACAGAAATATATTCCAAACTATATTTAAATTTTGATTAGAACTTTTGTCTTTGTTCAATGTGGGATAACATTAATCACTTTCTTGAAGAAAGGAATCTTTATACTGGACTATCTCGTCCTTCAGGGACCAAGTTATTTTCATCCAGTAGGGCACAAACCCAAATACTACTCAGGTCTGAGACTAAATCAGCTCTGTCGCTCTTTGGATATCTTTTTCTCTCATTTCCTCTGCCCTCACTTCTCCCAACCCCCTTTTTGATAATGTCATGCTGACTTGAATTTCTGATTATGTTTGATTATTTGAAAAGTTTTATTTGTATGATACGATGATTAGGGTTCTTTCAACATACCAGTAATCAAGAAATTTGCTTCACTGATGCAGCTTTTAGAAACACCAAACATAAGAAAATTGTTGGTCACACTCTATGACAAGCTGCTGAAATAATTCATAAATTGTAGTCTAGGGGGAGTCTAGATTATTTTCAAAATTATATATGGCATAAACATTTGTTTTCCACTGAACTGCAGTAACTCCAATATCAAATGTGTTAAAATTCCGGCCTGTAGAAATGATCACTCAGTCAACAAATATTTGGTTCACATCCCACAGAGGTCAGATACATATGTTACACTGGATGCTTACAGCAATATATTTAACACTTCTCAGGGAAAACTTACTTTTTGTTTCTTGTCAGCTTTCCAAAACTTTCCCCTAGAGAGAAGATAAAGTAGATGAGAGTACGAGTATCCGAAAGGCCAGCATGTAGAGTGGAGACAGTAAGAAGAATCTCATATTATCAATATGTTTCTTATACTTATTTTGAGGAAAAATAAAAACTAGTGAGATATTTCTAACCTGCCAAAACAAAGTGAATCTTTGCTCCTGGCTACAGCTTTCAAATGAAAATAAGATACTACGAGAATCCTTGCTTTAAACTCCTTTTATAACTGTACACTTTTCCCTGCCTTTTCTTTATATTGTTCCACAGGGCTTGCTATTTTATACATCATTTTTATTTTCTTTAAGCCAGCAAAATCCTGGTTTGGATGCTTTGCCTTCCACTGACCCAGCTGACTTATCATTTTATCTAATAGTTGTAAAATTAGAAAGCTCTGACAAATCCCTTATGGCAGTACTGAGCCCAAGGAAAGAATTTTCAGTGGAGCCTGGAGAAGTGAACTGCAAAGAAACTTTGCTGCTGGTAACTTTTAAACCAAAGGCACAATCTTTGAATGGGGATCTTGAGACTAAAATAACTCTGTAATTTAATTGTATCAATTTTAATTTTGTATCTATATCGCTTGGTTAGTTTCTGCCAGGCCCTGAAGGGGACGTTTGTGGCTGCCATCTCAGTCTGTTTCCCAGTATATTTCCCAGAACAGAATTCCAAAGAATTTATGACCCAATTTTTCCCTTTTGATTTAATCTGAAAAATATCCAACTCATACCAAGTACAGAGCTGGCAGTTAGGAACGATAAAGCTGTCTTTCTTCCAAACCAAGGCTGCTAAAAGGTTCACATCCAGGCTATGTCTCACCTCCTGTGTTGCAGTTTTTCATATGTACAAATAGATTTGCTTTTATTTTCCAGTGTTCATTTATCCATGCTTTTTTAGAGAAATTAAACTACCTAGACAAAATTCTTCAAAAATATGTCAACTAAAAGAACCAGTTTAAGAAATTTGCCCCCAGATGAAAAGTTGACCTCATATGGGAAAATTAATAATATAAAATAAGAGATAACAGTGATTTTAATATAATACTGGTAATTATATGAGGCCTTGTTTTCTCTATTAAAAAAATGCTTTGTAAGCATTTCTGTATTTGTCCCTGAGTAATTTATTACTAACAGTTTCTAAATTACTTTTTGCATCATAAACCTAAAGTTTTAAATAATTATCTTTAAAGATCTTTATACTAGGAAGAATTAATCTTTAAATATCTTAAATATTCTACTAACATATTTGCTTGTTTAACAGTGATTATAAGGTACAAGCTCCCAAATTCTTTAAAATATTTATTTCATTCTTTTAACATAACAATGAGATTAATGCTGTTAATATTTCTTGTTAGAAATAATTAAGCAAGACTCAGAGAGGTGAAGCATCTTGCCAAATGTCACAGAACTAGTAAATGGAGAAAAGGAGATTAAAACTCAGGCAGTCTGTCTCCAGGCTCCTCAATCTTAGCCGCTCCCCAGTACTCTTCCTTAATACCATAAAATGTTTGTTCATATTACAATTATTTATTCACATCAGCAAATAGTAAACTTAGAAAAATCTTTCTGGGTGAATTTTCTCAGAAATCTGGAGCTAGAAAGCATATCTAATGAGTTATTTTACTAACTCATATCCACAAGCAATAAAAAGGTACAGAAGATTTCATGCTATGCTATGAAAGTGGTTCTTATATATTTAATAGCAATCGAATACTTAGAACATATTTACCAATCTCAGTTTGGTGGAAACAATTCTACAATTCATTCTTATTTACTAATATTTCACCATCGGGTCCTACTTCTATTAGTAAATTAAATGCACTTGAAGTGCTCCTTCAAGCAAGAGTAAAGCTGTGCATACTTTCAGCATTTGGAAAACAGCTAATATATTTACTTTATTAAATGACTAAATAAAGGTGCTTACCAGAAAATAAGGGCAAATCACACATTATCATTACTAAATATAATGCCAATAGTAATAAAACAAAATCAATGGAAATGTTCTTAATATTTCAAATTAAGAAATAAAAGCATTGGTTACTGACTAGCCCTGAGTACCAAACAAAAACAAGTATACTGACTAAGCGCTGTCTGTAGATGCGCTCCGTGATGGGTACTAGGATATAAGCCCTTCATTAGTCCATGATACTGCAAAGTAGACAGAGGTATAAAGATGGCATAAATGTTCTTTTGGGAAGTATGGAGTAATATTTTTTGGAAACTATGTTCAAAGTAAATTTAAACATAAAAAGTTAATCATAGAAAAAGAATTGATTTTTTTAAGGATCCAAAATGTAGGGCCAAGAAAATGTCATGAAAAGTAAGATTAAATAACTTTAATCTCTCTGGGATAGTTGTCCTGTGCATTTTCACTCACCTCTATGATTTACGTTTGCTTTGTCCTCTACATGAAATGCCCTTTATAATCAATTTTACCTCTGTTTAATCTTTTCTCTTACAAATAAAAAAGTTGAATAAAAAATCATCTGTGTCTATATCCTTAGCTATATTAAGTTTTGCTACATAATGTCTTCAGAGAAAAGATTTATTTAAATTACATATTACTGGAAATGGGTGTGAACTCACTAAATATTTCTTAAACACAACTTAATTGATAAAATGTTACGAATTTAACATGTTAAAATATTTGTTTGGCAAATGAAGTCAAATGTTAACTAATTGTATTATCTAAATATCCTTCTATTAATATCTTCTAGCAAGTTGAATTTAGTCTTGATAGCATTTTTGTAGGTGACTTTTAGTGATTATACTTATGCTATATCAAAATGGCAATCAGAAAGTTGCATGAAATTCAGTCAAGTGGTTTATCTATTATAAGCCAAAAATATTTCAAATGTGTTGACAAAGTTTTCTGGTTAAATTAGTTATTTTAATATTACATAAAAATACTCAATAAAATGGTTATTTCAGTGAAAACAGTCTTTAAATAAGATTTGGCATTATATAAATTAGAATCCTGTCACTGAACTCTCACATTTCTACTCTATCTGAAGATATGAATCAAATCATTACGGAAACCAGTTCAGTAACATAAAAATGAACTCTATCACTCAAATTAAAAAACAAATTTAATCTACAGAATGCACATGATATAATTACTAGTATTTGTTATTATTTTTTCTTTTTTTTAATAGTCATTCTATCTGGGGTAAAATGATATCTCCTTGTGGTTTTTAATTTGCATTTCCTTGACAATTAGTGATGTTGAGCATTTTTTCATATATCTGTTGGCTATTCCAATGTCTTCTTTTGAGATATGTCTATTAAGTTCATTTGCACATTTTAAAATTAGATTTTTATTATTTTGTTTGCTGTTGAATTTTTTAGTTTCTTGTATATTCTCAATAATAATCCTTTGGCAGATGAATAACTTGCAAATATTTTCTCTCATTCTACAGGTTGTCTCTTCATTCTGTTGATTGTTCCTTTGTCACACAGGCACTTTTTAGTTTGATATAATCCTATTTTTCTATTTTTGATTTTGTTGCCTGTGCTTTTGAGGTATTCTCCATATATAAGTCTTTGCCAAAACCAATGTTCTGAAATGCTTCACCTATTTTTATATAGTTTAACAGCTTTGTGTCTTACATATAATTATTTCATCGATTTAGAGTTGAATTTTGTATGGATATAGTTTTGTTTTTCTGGATATGGGCACGTAGGTTTTCCTAGCACCATTTGTTGAAGAGACTGTCCTTTCTTCAATGCATATTCTTTGAGCCTCTGTCAAAAATCAGCTGGCTGTAAATACATGGATTTATTTCTGCATTCTATATTCTATACCATTGCTCAATGTGTCTGTATGTCAATGCCATACTATTTTGGTTACTATAGCTCTGTAATACATTTTGAAGTCAAATCATGTGATGCCTCCGGCTTTGTTTTATTCATAGGATTGCTTTAACTATTCAAGATGTTTGTGGTTTTATACAAATTTTTAGCATAATTTTATTTCTGTGAAGAATGTCATTTCTATTTTGATAGAGATTACATGGAATCTATAGATCACCTCAGGAAATGCAGTCATTTTAACAATATGTATTCTTCCAATCCATGAACATGGGATAACCTTCCATCTCTTTGTGTCCCCTTCCATTTTTTCATCAGTGTTTTATAGTTTTCATTGAAGGGATCTTTTATTTTCTTGGTTAAAGTTATTCTTAGGTGTTTTTATAGCTATTGTAAATGGAATTGCTTTCTTGAATTTTTTCCAGTTAGTTCATTATCAGTATATAGAAATGCTACTTATTTTTGTATGTTGATTGTGTATCCCAAAACTTAACTTCATTTATCATTGTCAGTTCTAAGAGGATTTGGTGAAGTTTTTAGATTTTTTAAATATGTAAGACCATGTTATCTGCAAACATGGACAATTTGACTTCCTTCTTTCCAATTTGTATGCCCTTTATTTTTTTCCTCTTTTACAAATGCTCTGGCTAGGACTTCCATCCTATGTTAAATAACAGCTTTTTTTTTTATGATTCATTCTTGGTAAGTTATATCAAGGATTTTGTTCATTTTTCTAGGATATCCAATTTGTTGGCGTATAATTGTTTATAATAGTCTCCTATAATTTTTCTTCTGATTTTTCTGAAATTATTGTAATGTGCTTTCATTTCTGATTTTAGTTAGTTGAATATTCTCTTTTCTTAATTTGTATAGCTAAAGGTTTCTTAATTTTGTTGATATTTAAAAAAAAAAAAACACTTAGTTTCATTGACCTTTTCTATTGCTCATCTAGTTTCTATTTCCTTCATTTCTGCTCTGGTCTTTGTTATTTCCTTCTACTCATTTTGGGGGCTTTGTCCTCTTTCTAGTTCCTTGAGGTACAAAGTTATGGTATTTTAGGTCTTTCTTTTCTTAATGAATGCATTTATTGCTATAAACTTTCCTCTTAGAAGTGCTGTAGCTGTAAGTTTTAGCATGTTATCTTTTTCATTTTCATTTCTCTTTAAATATTTTTAAATTTTCTATTTTTGAATCATTGGCTGTTTAGGAGTGTACAGCATATTTGCCACGTATTTGTGAATTTCTCAGTTTTCCCTCTGTAATTGATTTCCAGTTTTAAAACTCTGTGATCAGAAAATACACTTCTTAAATTTGTTAAGAAATGTTTTGTAATTGATTTCCAGTTTTATGACACTGTAATCAAAAAATATACTTCTTAAATTTTTTAAGACTTGTTTTTTAGCCTAACATATAATCTATGCTGGAGAATGTTCTGCGTGTTCTTGAGAAATATGTGTTTTGTTCAACTGTTGTTTGCAATATTCAGTATATCTCTGTTAGGTACAGTTGGTCTAAATTGTAATTCAATTCTGATTTTTCCTTATTGATTTTCTTTTGCGATAATCTAGCCAATGCTGAAAGTGAAATATTAAATTATTTTACTATTTTTATAATACTGTCTGTCTCTCCCCTCAGATCTATATGCTTTATATATTTATGTGTTCTGATGTTTAGTACTTACACATTTATAACTGATACATCCTCTTAGTAAAGTGACCCCTATATCATTATACAATGACCTTCTTTGTCTCTCTTTAGTTTTTGACTTAAAGTCTATTTTGTCTAAGTATAAACCCCTCTGCTCTCTTTTACTTTCCATTTACATCAAATGCTTTTATTCATCCCTACACTTTCAGTCTATATTGTCCGTAAAACTGAAGTTGGCCTTTTAGTTCTTAAAGATATTTCAGCTTTTAGTCCTTCAAGCTGAAGTGAGTAGGCAGCATATACTTGAGTGTTTTCTTATCCATTCATCCACTCTATATCTTTTGATTAGAGAATTTAACCTATTTACATTCAAGGTAATTATTGATTGGTAATAGCTTACTATTGCCATTTTGTTAATACTTTGTTTTGTCAATCCTTTTTTCCTTTCTGACCTTCTGTTTCTTTGTGATTTGATGATGTTCCATAGAATTGTGCTTTGATTTTTTTCTCTTTTTCTTTTGTGTATCTACTATAGGTTTTTACTTTGTGGTTGGTATGAGACTTACATAAAATAACTTATCAGTATAATGGTCCATTTTAAGCTGATAACCATGTAACTGTGATTACGTAAATTCTAGACTTTTACTCTTTTCCTATCTTATGTTTTTAACGTTACAAATTACATATTTTTATTTTACATATGTGTTAACAAATTATTCTACCTATGGTCACTTTTAATATTTTTGTCTTTTAACATTTATACTATACCTTTAAGTGATCTACACATCACCATAATTGTTTTACAAGTTGAATTTTGTATTTATATGTTTTCATGACTAATTAATGATCTTCTGTTTCAGCATAAAGAACTCTATTTAACACTTCTTGTTATCTGGGTCTAGAAGTGTTGAACTCCCTCAACTCTGTCTGGGAAAGGTTTTCCCTTTTATTTCTGAAGGAAATTTTTTTCAATTAAAATATTATTGACTGGCAGGATTTTTTTTCTTTCAGTATTTTAAATTTCCCCACTCTTTCCTGGCCTAACAAGTTCTTCATAAGAAATCCATTGGTCACCATGTAGAGGTTTTCTTCTATGTTAAAAAGTTCTGTTCTGTTGTTGCTTTCAAAATTCTTTTTGTTTTTGACTTTTGACAGTTTATTTATAGTAGGCGCAAATGAAATCTTCTTTGAGTTGAATTTGTTTAGACATTTGGGGGTATTATGCACTCAATGTCCATATGTTTTCCCACATTTTGGAATTTTTAGCCATTAATTCTTTAAATAAGATTTTTGTCTTTTCTCTCTTCTCCTTTTCAGACTTCCATAATGAAAAGTTTACTTCCCTTTTTAATGTCCTAGAAATCCTAGACACTTTTAATCCTTTTTTTTTCCCCTCCTCTGACTGGATGTCTTCAAATGACCTGTCTTCAAGTCCACAGACTCTTTCTTCTGCTTATGTCTGCTGTTGCTGCTCTCCATGACATTTTTTATTTCATTCATTGTATTCTCTATTTCCTAAATTTCCATTTGGTCCTTTTTTTGTAATATCTCTTTACTGAATTTCTCATTTTCATGTATTGTTTTTCTGATTTTGTTGAGTTAGGTATCTATGTTTTATTGTAGCTCACTGAGCTTTCTTAAAACACGTATTAGGTTGGTGCCCAAGTAATTGCAGCTTTTGCCATTAAAAGCAATGGCAAAACCCACCATTGCTTGGTCGTGAAACTAATATTTTGAATTTACTGTTAGGAAAGCCATAGATCTCCAGAGTGGGGAGTCTGTTAATAGAATATTACTGTGTGTTTTATTTTATGATGTCATGATTCTTTGACTTTTTTTTTACTTATCATCTTGAGTTAATGTTCATGCATTTAATACAACAGTCCTCTTCAAGACTTCATGGACTGGTTTAAGAGTGTAAAAACCTTTGCCTATGGGTGGATATGAGGACACCAGCTGGGTAGCATCAGGTGATTCTGGCTTGGTGAGGGTGTCCTGGTAAAGTTTCTTGTGCAGTTCCATCAGCTGAGATCAACGCTGGCAAAGACTTCAGGGATCCTCAGCTGCTAAAGCTATGAGTATCCACATTAGGGACAAGGGCTGTTGTGGTCTTTAGTGGTGAAACCTTCCGGGGTATTCCTTGTCTCTTTTTCTCTCATGGGGAAAATCATGACCAAAGGGATCCTTCTTGGTGCCAGGTCCAGCTTATGAGCATGCTCACAGTGGCAATGGCAGTGATGTTTGGTGTGTGGCACCTGGGTAGTGAGCAGAGTTTGGATTTGGAGCTCAGGTGATATAGAATGACTACAGTTCCAGTGTTCGGGACAATGGTAGCATTCAGACCCCCCATCCCCACTCACTGCAGCATTGGTAATGGTGCATGAGGCACAGGTGCTTAAAGAGAAGCCTGAAAGCCAGGACCTGGGACATAGTCATGTGCAGAACAACCCCTGCTCCTGGGTCTGATCTGCAGATGTACCTTCTACAGAGGCAGCTTCGGTGTCCATGGTATAGGCACTTGTGGAGCAGCCATAGAGCCAAAGTCTAGAGTTTGGGCATGCATAAAGTGACAGCAAGTCTGAAGTCCAGGGCACAGACTACCTCATTTTGGCAGTGGCTCCAATGATCAAGGCATAGAGTGGCCATGGCTCCAGGGTCAGGGGTACGTACAGGACTGCAGGAGAGCTGGGGATCTAGGCCCCAGGGAAGCACATATGCAGCTTCTTGTTAGGTGGGGCAGCAGGGAAGAAGCATCTCCCTCCCCAGGAGATCAGCACTGTAGTAGCTTTTGCTTACCTCAGGGAGAAAAGCTGCCAGAGTTCTCTGTGGGGCAGGCACTGGAATCCATGCTTACAAACACTAAGGAGTCCTCTGCTGTGAAATCTGTGGAGTATCCACAGCTACTGTGATGGCTGTTGATATCCTTATGACAAAGATTGCCAGAGTTCTCTGCAGAGCAGGCCACTAAAACCCAAGGTGGCACTCACTGCATGGCCGACACTGATAGCCCCTTTCTCCTTCCTTTATTCCTAACTATGTTGAGAAGTTTCAGGCACACTAATTGCCCAGGCAATCCTCTCTGTGCAAATATTTTCATTTTTTTTTTTGCACCATTGTGCTGCTATAGATTCTTGATGAGACTCTTGAGACCTCCCTAGGGCTATTTTTATTCATGGATACATGTGTAAATGTTGTTCTTTAAAAGAATGAAGACTGGGGGTCTTCTACTCTACCACCTTGCAAATATCAGTCCTTTAGGTGGTATAAATTTTTTAGTTTAGAAAGACATTATAAAGAATAAAGCAAATATGAACAATAAACAGCAGAAGTAAATTTTTAAAATAAAAAGTATAATGGATAGCTAGTAATAGAAGAGTAAAATACTAGGGATTTTTTTTATACTTTAACTTCTGGGGTGTGCAGAACATGCAGGTTTGGTACATAGGTATACATGTGCCATGGCGGATTGCTGCATCCATCACCCCGTCATCTACATTATCTATTTCTCCTCATGCTATCCCTTCCCTAACCCCTCACCCCCTGCTATCCTTCCCCTAGCCCGTCACCCCCCAACAAGCCCTGGTGTGTGATGTTCCCCTCCCTATGTTCATGTGTTCTCATTGTTCAACACCCACTTATGAGTGAGAACATGTGCTGTTTGGTTTCTTGTTGTTGTGTCAGTTCGCTGAGAATGATGGTTTCCAGATTCATCCATGTCCCTGCCAAGGACATAAAGTTGTCCTTTTTTGTGTCTGCATAGTATTCCATGGTGTATATGTGCCACATTTTGTCACCAACAGGCCTGCCTTACAAGAGCTCCTGGTGGAACCAGTACCATCCACCGCAAAAACATACCAAATTGTAAAGACCACCAACACTATAAAGAAACTGCATCAACTACTGGGCAACACAAGCAGCTAGCATCAAAATGGCAGGATCAAATTCACACGTAACTAATTAAATTTAAATGTAAATGGACTAAATGCCCCAGTCAAAAGACACAAACTGGCAAATTGGATAAAGAGTTAAGACCCATTGGTGTGCTGTATTCAGGAGACCCATCTCATGTGCAAAGACACATATAGGCTCAAAATAAAGGGATGGAGGAAGATTTACCAAACAAATGGAGAACAAAAAGAAAGCAGGGGTTGCAATCCTACTCTCTGATAAAAACAGACTTTAAACCAAAAGTCTCTTAAATCGAAAGAGACAAAGAAGAGTATTACATAATGGTAAAGGGATCAATGCAACAAGAAGAGGTAACTATCCTAAATATATATGCACCCAATACAGGAGCACCCAGATACATAAAGCAAGTTCTTAATGACCTACAAAGAGAGACTCCCACACACTAATAGTGGGAGACTTAACACCCCACTGTCAATATTAGACAGATCAACGAGACAGAAAATTAACAAGGATATCCAGGACTTGAACTCAGATCTGGACCAAATGGACCTAATAGATATCTACAGAACTCTCCAACCCAAATCCACAGAATATACATTCTTCTCAGCACCACATTGAACTTATTCTAAAATTGACCACATAATTGAAAGTAATACTAGGGGATAATTCCATAATTATAACTTCTTTAGTAAATTCCAGAATTTTGCACATTGTTATCAGTATTTTTTTATCTAGCTCATAATATTTTCTAAAGACATTTTTTTCAATGTATTTACCCCTTTTTTCCTCATGGCTTTCATGGTTTTAATCAAGTACAACAGAGGCTGGCAACTTTTTTTCTGTACAGGGCCAAATAATAAATTATTTTAGGTTTTGCAGGTTATATAGTCTCCAGTCAATTCTGCCGTGTACTGTGAAAGCAGCCATAGACAATGTGTAAATGAATGGGCATGGTTCCAATAAAATTTTACTTAACGAAAACAAGAAGCATGCTGGATTTCACCTGCTTGCCAACCCCTGATGTAGACTGATGTTAGCAACTTCCGTAGCTGTGTTAACCAAGACAGTAAGAAACATTCTTCACAATTACAGTTGATATATAAAAGAATATAGCCATTATAACATTTAAAAACAGTATCAAAATTATATGTGATGCATTTATAAATGCTTCCTATGGAAAAATTTATAATTACAACTAATTCCATTCAGAAAAATGGAACAGATTCTATGTATAGAATTTTTGCTCCCTTCTTTCTTATTCTATGAATGCAAAAGTCATATCTGTTATGGAGTGAATATTGTAAACTAGAGATTGTTCTTTATACTTTATAAACAAATATAGTTATTTAATTCTTACAACATAATGAGGCAGATAATGTATTTCTCATTTTACATACAAGTTAACTGAAGCTAAAAGATTACATGATCTTCTCTGACAACAACTATTACATGACAGATCTGAGATTCAAACCCCGATATCACTGTCCAAGCCTATGCTATAGTATCGCAGTGATTAAATGAGAGCAAAAACAATCCTTAAAATTAAATTTTAATTTATTCCTAATTGGGACCAAATAAAAGACATTTACTGTTGTAAAAGTTTATAGCTTAGTATAACTCTATTTATGATTACATTTACAGGTTGAAAAGTAGTTTCAAATGGACTTTGTATATTGCATTGCAGTCTGAATTTTGTCTATAATAAACTTCTTGTTTATAAACTATTAACTGAAAAACTAGTTTTCAATCAACATAACCATAAAGAACACACAGAATGAAACTTTAATTTATAATTACAGAACTCTAAATTGTTGTAATTGCATTTTCATTGTCACAATGCCAGTGCAATATCTCCTGATGACCATCTTTAGGGATAGATGACATTAATGCAACTCCCCCTGGGAACTCATTCACAGTAACATTTGTAACCAAAAAAATGCTAAAAAGTGGAGAATCAAATTTCCTGAAGACATATAGAGAGATACAGATATAGATATTTATTATAGATATATAAGATAGTTATGTTATAGATATATAAGGCAGATATTATAGATATATGATATTTATTATAGATATATGATATATATTTATATAATAAAAATTAAGCAAATTTTTATTCTTCACTCATAGAAAATAAAAATGTACTTAATACATCAAAAAACAATTGAATGTAAAAATAATTTGATTCATGTGATACAAAGGACTAGTGTGTAAAGAGCCACCAATTCCAGGACTGGTTGTGAATGTATACTGCTGCAGTTAAATGGGAGGAATAAATGACAAGGATTTGAGATGATGGATATCTTAACTAACTTGATTTAATAATTTCACACTGTATGTGTATATATTTTATATATACTATAGTATCACTTTGTACCCCACAAATAACATATTCATTATAATTTGTCAATATACAGTTAAAAAATAAAAAATACTTATATACAAACTCAGTCTGATGTTGAACCTCCACTACACAGTTGCTGACTTTGGGAAAATCTATTAACCTTCCTGAGCAACAACTTTCTCAGCTGTGAAAAAATACATGGGGTGGGGCTTTGTAATAGCTATAAAATTCTGTGATTCTATCACTAAGAAAAGGATTATTAAAATCCCCATATCTAAGCATTTGGATTAAACTTTTTAAAACAATGTATTAGAGGGTTATATAATTAGCCTCCCCTTCTTCAACTTTTTCATTAGTAATTTGGATTAAGATATTATCTATCATATTTTCAGGTGAAATAAAGCCTGAAAGAAAAGTAATATAAGGGATGACAAAATCAAAGCCAAAAAATTTTAACCAGCTGCAATGGAATAACAGAGCAACTAAATTAAAATGAAACATATAGTAGAGATGAGTATCTGTCCTTATGAGCAGACACTAATGGCTCAAGTACACCTGGGACTTTATACAATAACATTAGCAAATGGCAGTATGTAGCTACTTGAATTCATTTGGTATTTTCGCATCTATAATGTATTTCTTTCTATTATCTTCAAATTGTCGTTCTTCTCTACCATTTCACAGGACTTTCAACCAGAATTTAAATCTGGATTAGCCAGAGTACCTGTCAGCTCCATGTCACCCAAGCTTCTGATTACTCTTTAAAAATAAAGGCACCTAGCTGGGAAGACTGGTACTACTATAAATTCATGGCCACCACTTCACACTGAATCTTCCACACAGCTCATAAATATTACGTCATTTTTCTGAGCCTTCTCTCCCAGTCTCTGCAATGACTCTTAAATCTTTTCCACATTTTCAAACCTCAGACATTCACTATTCCTTCAGTCTCAATTTGTGTCCTACTTTTCTCAGAAAAATGTTGTTGCCCTCAGATGGCATCTTTCAACACTTACTTGCAGATCATCACACATTTGCTTTTTCTTATCTCCACTGAGGTGGAGACAATTTCTAAACTACTAACTAAAGCCAATTCTTTCATCCATGCTTGACTCCTATAGCGTATTTCTCTCCTGTGGTGGGTGCCTATCATTTTTATAATACCCTTTCTATATTTTACAAAGTATCTTGCTATGAGGTTTGCCTCTACTACATAACCTGTGCCTTGTAAGGCAGACATAAACATAAGACAGAGTCTCTGCCAATGAGGTACAATTATTTTATTTGGCTTAAAATAGTAGAGTGAATTTTGCTTTTTGTAACTAAGACCCTAAATAATTCAGATCATATTCCCCTTCTCTGTTACAGGAACTATGAAATGTCCACTCTCATTCCTGTATCTTCAACTTCTTCTGTTCTACTAGGCCCTTGTGACAACATTTAAACTTCTCTAGTCCTTCCCATTCAGTAAAATTCGTCCAAAAATCTATTACTGTGCAGCTACTGCCATATGACTCTTCTCCTTTTTTCCAACCTTCATTTATAGGTTCTAATGCAATACTGCCAATTCCTTACTCCCTAGTCCTCCATAATACAGGCTGATCTACAAACTTTTTACACAGTGGAGGGTTCCCTCTTGCTAAAATTCTGTCTCCTTTCAGCTTCTCTAATGCCATACTTTCTTACAGTGCCTGCCTCTCTGGCTGCCTTTTTAGTTTCCGTTGCTATATCCTCTCACTTTTTATAGTTACTTAGATCTTAATATCAAACCTTATTTTCTTCTTTATCTTCCCATATTCTCTAAACAAATCTACCTCACACCTAAAATAAAAATGTGATATATATATATATATATATATATATATATATATATGAAATCTCTCCCACACCCATTGCTCAGCTTCAATTAATAAAATTCCTTTAATTCTAAAATTTACATCTTCAGAACAGATCATGCCTGTAAACTTCAGATCCATATAGCCAACAAACACCATACAGGCATCTTCACTAAGATGTCTCTGTAGGTATCCAAGTTAATATTCAAAACTAATCTTCTGATCTACAAACGCACACACACAGGGTCATCCACCATTTTTTACCATGGTATGCTCATCCCCTCAGCACCTAATACAAAAAAATCTGAGAATCATTAAAGGTCAATGTGGAGTAATCTGAGAGTATGTCTAAGTTAAATATTCTACTTCATTCTTTACCCCAATGTCTATATTACTGACGTGGAGTGTAGAAAGAGGAGGGAGTAAGAAAGCCTTTAAATTTCTTCCATGCTCACCTTTAAAAAAAAAAAAAAAGAAACTTTAGATTCTATGTGCACAAAATACCATTAATCACCAAGTTCATGCTGTGTAGCACTTTGCAATGTATTTTTATCCTTAATCCAACAGAAGCCTATGTTCTGCTATAGTAAAAAACAGGGAGCCTACCAGCCAAACAATATGTTTGCAATCTCTAGCTGTGATTTCAAAGAGGTTTCTTTGGAAGCAGTTTTCTATCCCACTAGTTTTTAATAGAAGAGAGAAAATTGGTTTACAATATGAACTTTTAAACTTTCCCTTATTTTCATACCAATTGTTCACCCCACACTTGAACCCAACAACTTTCCATATATTCAAGAGTCTTTGTAGTCATGGTTCTTAAGCAAAATCAAAGCAGTTTTATTGAATGAGACTGTGCTGTCATATGGGCTACAGATAAAAAGACCAGGCATATAAGTGGCAGCAATTCATGGACTTTCTAATGTATTTTTCCCATTGAACTGAACTACTGAGCCCTTTTAGGTTTATCTCTGAATTTTCACCGTCATTTGTCCAAGTTCTCCTTGCATGTAATGCATTTCAAATAGTGAAATTGTGTGCTCATGTGGTTATAGTCCTAATCCCTTACACAGTTGGTAGTTTATTCGTTAACTTTTTAAGAGTTTGTGATTATTTCTGTGAATGAGATAACTTGATAATTATATATCATTGGCATTGCATTTGTGATCTCAAAATAGATATAGCAAACTAAAAATTATTTTATTTTACATATAAACATAGTTCTTTAAAATGTCTTTCACAGGTTTCAAAGAAATGAAAGAAATAATAGAAGGGACAAATAAAAGGGATACAGGATGGAATAATGAAGAAAATAGGAAGGCTGAAGAAAGTAAAAAAAAAAAAAATAGTGTGATCCTTAAAGTATTAGTAGAGTGAGGAAAAAAGCATTTAAAAATCTATTATTGGCATAAAATTGGGAGGAAAGATGTAATAATGATAGAGTAATAATTCACGTTTACAGAGGTAGCTACTTCATATTGCAAAATGGTAAATTACAAAAATACAGTTTGTTATCCAAACACATACGACAGCCAATGTAAATGTTATACTGAATGCAAGAGCAGTAATATATAGAGGAGGGTCTCTGAAGTTATAGCATCTAGGTTGGTATTTCCTAGCAACATGTTCTCGAGCATGTTACTTAACCTTTCTAGGTCCCTGATTTTGCCTTTGTAAAAAGAGATAACTACAGAGCTGTATTTAAGGTCAAAATAGATTATCCAAGTAAAAATCATATTTGGCACAGTTCTCACACCAAATTAGAGTTTAAAACATATTAAATAATATTGTTAGAGTAGTATGGAAAGAATATTATGGGAATGATGGGATCTAATAACAGACAAAGTCTTCAAGGCAACAGGGTTAGTGAGTGGGAGAGACTGGGAGGAAAGTCGGAAACATGGCAGTCAAGAATCGAATCTCTGTGTGGGAATCATTCTTCCATAACCTTTTCAGAGTCAGGCAACATTTTAAGATTATCAGTTTTAGAATTAATAAGCAGCATTAGTTTTCAAAGGCTAGTATTTCTAACTGTGCAACAATCGGAAAATTGCTTTCCTTTTAGGAAGGCTTTAAGATTCAGCTATCTTCTAAAACATAAAATATAAAAAAAAAAAATAGTGGACTTCTGATTTCCAGTCCATTATGTAAGGAGCTTGGAAGTCACCATTCTGTCACAGCAAGCAAAAAGCTGAACAATCTAAAAATCAAAAACTTAACTTTAATGAGCTCCATCAGAGAAGTAATGTCACAGTGCAAACAACAGCCCTCAAAACTGGAAAAACAGGTGAATACAGAGAATTATAATTTATTGGAGCAGAAATCTCCCTGAGAACCAGTCCCAAAGCACAAAAACGTGAACTGTAATTGACAAGTTGCTGGAAGCTCAGTGTAGACAAGTCTGAGAAAACACCAAGGGGACACAGTCATAGGAGGGTCCTCACACTTTTTTGAGTTTCCCCCCAGGATCCCTATCAGGTTCTCACAATGAATGTCAGAGAAAAATCCCTTCACGCCTCCAGCAAGAGGAAGAGGAAAGAATCATTTTGAAATATGACAGAACATTCTGTTCTTCTTCACAAGGCCTACCCTCAGAAGAGATTATTTTATCAGAGCCTAACCTACCTCAGGAAAAGGAAATATACCACTTCTGCTCACTCCAATCATCCTTTCCCACCCAACAGTGGGGAAAGGGAACTAAGAAGTACTGTTAAGTTCCTAGTCTGAGGACACAGGCTAACCAAAAGACTGAGGCCTAATCATAGGTATAGAACACTTCTCCTCACCCTACACCTTACCATTACACTGCTAAAGGCCTATTTACAGCAGGTCCTTTTACCCAGTACATTATGACTACCTTTCAACAAAAATATAAGGAATACTAAGAGGAAAAAGGCACTGTGATGGTTAATACTGAGTGTCATCATATATGAGTTTATCAGGCTCTGATAAAATAGTTTCTTCTGAGGGTAGGCCTTGTTAATAAGGACAGAATGTTCTGTCGTATTTCAAAATTTTTTCCTCTTTGTCTTGCTGGAGGCATGAAGGCATAAGATACATATATGTATGCTATCAGTTCTGTCCCTCTAAAGAACCCTGACTCATATACTGTTTGAAGAGACTGTACGAACGTCAGAACCAGAGTCAGATATAACAGGAATGTTGAAATTATCGGGTCAGAAATTTTTAAAGCTATGATTAATATGGTGAAGGCTTCAATGGAAAAAGTCTACAATATATAAGAATAGACAGTAAGGTAAGCAGAGAGATGGAAATTCTAAGAAATAAACAAAAAGAAATGTTAGAGACCAAAAATACTTTAACAGAAATGAAAAATGCCATTATGGGCTCAGTAGACTGGGCACTGCTGAGAAAAGAATCTTTGAGCTTAAGGATATGTCAACCAAAAATCTTAAAACTGAAAAACAGGAAAAAATAAAAGAGTAGGAAAAAAAGAACAGAATATCCAAGAACAGTGAAAACAGCTACAAAAGGCATAACACCTGTGTAATGAGAACATCAGAAGATAAGGAGAGAAGGGAAAAAAGAAATATTTGAGGCAATAATTGCTGAGTTTCCTCAAATTAATGTCAGACGTCAAACCACGGACCCAAGAAACTCAAAGAACATCAAACAGGGTAAATGCAAAAAGAAAAAAAAAAAAACCTACATCAAGTCACATTACATTCAAAATACAGAAAATAAAAGACAAAGAAAATAATTATAAAAAAAGCCAGAAGGGGGAAAAAAAAACATCTTGCCTATAGTAGAGCAAAGAATTGCATTAAACTTCTCCTCAGACACCATGCAAACAAAAACAGAATGGAATGAAATACTTAAAGTGCTGAGGAAACAAAAAACACTACCTATAATTCCGTATCTGCAAAATTATTCTTCAAAAGATCTGTTCCTATTTTTTCTATTGTATCTGCAAAATTATTCCTCAAAAGATTTTTTTCAAGCAAACAAAAAATGAGAAAATCTGTTGCCAGGGAGTATTTTGAAAGTACTTATTCTTCAAAAGATTTTTTTTTCAAGCAAACACAAAATGCTTCATTAAAAACACAAACGGCATAAAAAGGTAGAAGACAAAAAATAAGAACAAAGAACAAAGGCAACAAATAAAAAACACTAACAAATGTGGTAGCTATTAATACAATTACATAAATACTTTAATTGTTAGTAGTCCAAATATACCAACAAAAGACAGAGATTGTCAGAATGTATCAAAAACAAGATCCAACTGTATGTTGTCTAAAAGCAGCCCACTTCAAATATGAAGACACATACAGATTAAAAGGAATGAGATGGAGACAGATATACATGCTACCACTAATCACATAAAAGCTGGAGTAGCTATATTAATTGCAGATAAACCAGACTTCAAAGCAAGAAGAGTTAATAAACTGTGGTAGATCCAGACAGTGAAATACTACTCAGTGCTAAAAAGAAATGAGCTACCATGTCATAAAAGAACAGGGAAGAATCTTAATTAAATGTTATTAAGTGGAAGAAGTCAATCTGAAAACTCTACGTATTGTATAATTTCAACTGCCTGGAATTATGGAAAAGGCAAAACTACAGCGAGTGAAAAGGTTAGTGGTTGCCAGCAGATGAGTGGGAGGGAGGGATGAGTAGGCAGAACAGAGGATTTTTAGCGTAGTGAAACTATTCTGTATGATGCTATGATGGTGAATACATCATACATTTGTTAAAAACCCATAGAATGTACAACACCAAGAGTGAACTCTAATGTAAACTACAGACTGAGTGATGATGATACTTCAACATAGGTTCATGAATTCTAACAAATGAACCTCTATGTGAGATGTCATAAGTGGAGAAGGTTGTGCATGTGTGGGGATGGGGAGTATATGGAACTCTGTATTTTTCTCTCAAGTTTTCTGTGAGCCTAATGCTCTAATAAAGTTTATTTTTTAAAAAAAACAGATAATAATAGTGCTTTTGAGAGCATTGCCTGTCATGTAGTGATGTTCAGTAAAAGCTTATCAGTGCTAAGATACAGACTCTTATGATTGTGATTCCTCGCAATTTCAACCTTCTTTCCTTCTACTCCTTTATCTTCCTCCTCATCCTCTTCTCCCGTTCTCTTTCATTTTCTCTCTCTCCACCCACTCTCCCTCCTTCACTCATTATCTATTTCTCAGTGTCTGCCTCAGAGACATAAAATTATCTGTACTGGTTGAATTGAATATGATGCTATTCATACTTTTTCTATCTACTCCCAAGACACGCAAATAGTAGGAAACGTGTACAGTTTATATGGAGAATTGACTTAAGAGACTGTTGGTAGTCATGACTACCAAAACAAGATGTTGTAACAATTTTAACACTGAAGAGGACTGATGGGAATGCTGCAAACTAACAACTTTGGAAACTATCTGTATATTTCTTTAAAAAAAAAAACTTAGCAGAAGAGAGATATTATAAGTGAGTTTTACCCAGAACATCTTCATTTTCGTAGAGACATTACCATCTTTTGAAAGAGTAGAAAGTGGCTGACTTCTAAGCTCTTTTAAAATCCAGAGGCTTTGAACTGATTACTATAGTAAGACACTCCTTAGAGGTCCAACAAAGTAAACTGCTATCACTAAATTCAGTTCATTCCCATATTCAAGGCACCTGCGACATGAAGCAAGATTTTAGCTCTTGACTAAAGCAGTAAAACAGAAAATCAGAATTAATTCTTATTTTCTTCTCCGTATTCACTTGGGTCAATCCCTGCTAAACAAACAGTTTTGTGGTTGCTAGCTATTGAACATATGTGTACACACACAAGCACGCCCGCGCGCGCACGCACACACACACACACACACACACACACACATTCTCCTTCCTACTACCAGCTAATCCTGATTCCTGATCATTCTCCCTCCCTCAGATTTCACTGTAATAGGCCTTCTTATTTACTGCCTTCCTGATCTCTCCTTCTCCATCTTTTATCACAGTAATTCAAAAATATGTGTCTTATCTTTACTCAACTTGATATCAGATTCCTATAAGGTTACCATTCCATCTTTGTGGTTAGCTCTTCAGCTTTTATGTCCAGCTCTCATTTCTTCCGTATTTTTAACCACCTACTAATTATTTCCACGCAAATACCCCCCAAAAATCAAAATGTACATACTGGTTTCATTACTCTCCCTCTGCTCAACTCTTCATCCTAGATTTCCCATTTTCATTTCTGTCTCTGTCATTATCCAGGTCACTCAGACTTAAAACTTTGCTGTTTCACCTTGAGATCTCACCTCACCTTGACCCACAACATACTCATTGCCAAGTCCTGTCTCTCCTAGTTCAGAAAGTCTTTCTAATATATTCCCTCTTTTTTTGCTATTACTCCCATTCTTAATTCAATCCTGACTTCCTCTCATCTGTACTATTGTTAAAGCTTTTTTAAAAATACTTCTTGCTCTTCCTAATTCAAGCTGTTTGTACATTGCACACTGCTGAGAGCTTAGTAATACTGATGAGCAATTCTAATTTTGCTGCTTCTCTGCTCATAGATGTTTAATGTTCCTAACTGCAGAATGAAACTGAATTTCTTTATTCTGTCATACGAGTCATCTATGATCCTCCCCCTACCTTTCTATTTCAGCTCTATTTCATACTAATCTCCACACAGTCTGCTCCTGGCCAACCGAACTTCACACTTCTCTCAATGTGCCTTCCAGGTTGCTCCTTTGCTCCCCTTGCTCTTGCCTCTTTCTCCTGTTATAAGCAGCTAATTATATGCTGCCTGAAGTACTTAATTACTTCATTGACTAATTTCCCAGTTAGAGTGGAAATTCACTGAATTAAGAGTCTACCTGTAATGTATCTCCAATCCTCTCTTACATTTTGAGCAAAGCTCTTTTGAAATATTTTTATAATGAATAACTGTTTCCTTATCTCAGTTAAGATATTAGCATGTTCTGGCTTTTTAACAATATTATTCATGTTGGTTTATAACATTTTTCTTTTGCTGGTAAATTATGTATCTGGTTTACAATTCTTCCATAGAGTGGGTAGGGAAGATTTTCCTCCCATAACCACCATCTTGCAGTATATTCTTCCTCTAGGAGTTTGACTGAAACCATCTTGTTCTATCATCGTTCAGGATTCAAACTGTTTCTATTGTAAAGGCATCATTTGGGGCAACTGTTTTTCTCTGCCTACCATATTCCCTTTGTTCTACACCATATTTCAAAGGTTGTCTGTTGAGTAAGGATTTTTTTTTATTACATGTGAATGCTCTGCCCTCTATTAAGCTACAAAGTTGTAGGTTGGGAAAAAAAATCACTATGGATATTTAAAGCCCGTAACAAAAAGGTATGTTTGTATTTCTGAAAGGTATGTTAATGACTAAAAAAAAACTTACCATTAATTATGTGGATCCATTTTAATAAATATCAAATTATATTACAATATGAAACCAGTATTATTTTACTTCGGTAATGTCACTTTTACAATGAAAATAATCATAATTATCACAATGTGAATCAAATACAGAAGATTTTTTAACATTTTAAAAATCATGTAAAATTTTAGAATTTTCTTTGCTTATAATCTAAAATGAAAAAATATTAAATTCATTTTGATACAAATACTTGATGTAGCAATTATGTTTTGAAAAATATTCTCTTCAACTGCAGTTTACCACAAACAATGGCTATTTTTAAATGGACTAGAGTATTTGATATAATCATGATTTTCTGAATGGCATCTTAATCGTCTTGGTTTTGCCTTGTGGGAAGGGTTTCTTATTACAATTTAATACATTTTTATGAATTAGTGTTATTGTCCATATTTGTCATTGTAGTAGTAGGAAAAGTCTGCCAAAATTCACTCTTACAATAATAGCTATTTACCTTTCAAAAATTTACTTTTTTCTTCTAAGCTTTTCCTTAAGTGTGTTTAAATATTTTTCTGGCAAATTTCTATATATTTCACCCACACTTTGAAATACTTGGAAACTTAATATATTTGAAAGTCATTATTCCTAAAACATAAAGAAGATTACGCTACACATTCAATTCTTTAAATTATCTACAAATGGCACAGAACAGGGGTTCCTAGCCCCAGGGCCAAGGGATCAGTGTGGAGTGTTAGGAAAGGGGCCTCACAGTAGGAGGTGAGTGGTGGGTGATCCAGCAAAGCTTCATCTGTATTTATAGCCACTCCCCACCACTCTCATTACTGCATGAGCTCCGCCTCCTGTCAGATAAGCAGTGGCGTTTGATTCTTCTAGAGGATAGAGTCACAAACCATATTGGTAACTGTGCATATGAAGGATCTAGGTTGTGCGCTTCTTATGAGAATCTAATGCATCACCCCCAGAAGGAACTATCTAGTTGCAGGAAAACAAGCTCAGGGCTTTCAATGATTCTATGTTATTGTGAGATGTATAATTATTTCATTATATATTACAATGTAATAATAACAGAAATAAAGTACACAATAAATGTAATGAGCTTGAATCATTCCAAAACAATTCCCCCCACAACCCCAGTCTTTGGAGAACATCTTCCATGAAACCAGTCCCTGGTGCCAAAAAGGTTGCGGACTAGACTACTAGACTATTAATCTACATTTTTCATATTTGTAGAGAAATAACAGACATTACAAACATCACTTTTTCTTGTTGCCAAGTTTGTAGTTTCTGTTTTGTTATGATTTTTAATTTTTGTTTTTGTTCTGGGGTTGTTTCATTTTGTTTTATGTGCATGCATGCATTCATGAATATACATGAATGAGAAATACTGAAGAAACCATTATTTATTCTATAAATTATTAGGCTTTTTGATTCACCTATCCTCTTAAGGAAAGTTTTCCTGTTTGGTCTCCAGGCAAGTGTAATTGAGAGAGATGGTGCTGTTCCTTGGGTTTCAAATAATCTGCCCAATAGTAAAAATATAGCACCGGACTTCTAACAGTTGGCACAGAAGATATTCTGAAAACCTTCTAATTAGAAATCGATTAAAATGTTGGACAAAATAAACATTCTTTTAGATTTGTAGTTGAGTTCAGAATATCATTCCAACGGTTCCAAAATAAAGAAATGCATTAAGAGTCAAAAAACTGAGAGGAATCAGTTTTAAAAAGTATGGGCCAAGCACAGTGGCTTACACCTGTAATCCCAACACTTGGGGAGGTCGAGGCGGGCAAATCAAGAGGTCAGGAGTTCAAGAACAGCCTGGCAAACACAGTGAAATCCCATCTCTACTAAAAATACAAAAAAATGAGCTGGCCATGGTGGCGAGCACCTGTAATTCCAGCTACTCAGGAGGCTGAGGCAGAAGAATTGCTTGAACCCGGGGACGGAGGTTGCAGTGAGCCGAAATTGTGCCTGGGTGACAGAGCAAGACTCTGTCTCAAACAATTTTTTTTAAGTATAATAGACAGTGATTCCATAATTTTGCTGGTTTTAGCTACTTAAGATATAGGATTTTAAGGCCAGCATGAGACACACAAAAAAAGATCTTTGAGCCTGAACAAAATCAAGGTTGAAACTGAAAACTCTTAATAAATACAGTTTAGACCTCCAAGGGACTTCAGATTCAATAAAAATGAGCACGTGTAAGAGGGAGAGTACCTACCAGCAAAAAGCTAAAAGAAAAACACTGGTGTTCAGCCACATCGGCTACAGTTGAGTACCACCCTTTACCCTAAGAATTCTTTAATGGCCCTTCTCTCACATAAGTTCAGGGTCCTAACTTATTCTACAAATGTGGTTGAAGAAATTCTAAACTAGAAATTAATACACAAAGTGCCAGTATGAAAGCATCAGGATATTTAGAAGAAGCAAATGTCCATTTACTTTTGCAAATGTGAATTCTACAAATTGGGTTACTATAGAGTCTCACCAATAAATAACCATCAAAAATAACTACATAATAAAAAAGGGAATACGAGCTAAAACATATGAACTCCCCAAGAAAAATGCTATGGAAAAAAAAATAGCAGCATTATACTCCCAAGGAGTTTGGCTGTTAGATTCATAGAACTCAAAAGTAAAATTAATATATGTTAAATGCTGAGGAAAATGCTATAGGAAATTGAAAAACAAGTGAGGCATAAGAAACTATCACAAAATTCCAGGCAATGTAATAAAATATATCATTTAAATTTTAAAACATGAATTAAATAGCAGATTAGATTTAGCTAAGAAAAGAATTAAAGAACAGGAAGTTAGCTCTGAATAATATAGCAGAGAGAGACAAAGCAAATATGCAAAATAAGTTAAAAAGATGATTGATAGGTTAGTGTTTAATTATTCTAGCACATATCTAATTATTTTAAGTCAAGAGTGAAATAATATCTTCAAATTGCATAGAGAAGCTAAATATCATTCTAGAAATGTCTGCACAGGTAAACCTTCATTAGACAGTAAGGTCCAAATAAATATATCCTCAGAAAAACAACAAACTGAGAGGGTTTAGCATCTTGAAACGGAAGTTTTCCAGAATAAGGAAAACTTTCAGAATTATAGTCTCAAATAGTCAAAAAGGAAAAGATTACCCATATAAAAAACAATAATTTTAAAACATTTCTTGAGTTGAAACAAAAATCATACAGTAGAAGATACCATTTTTTTTCCAATTCTCTGTGACGTTATTCTCAGTGTGCCAATTGTCCTCAGCATGCTTCTTTGATTGTAGTTAATCTGCCAGCTAACTGTAACTTGTCTTTTGCTTGCAAAGGGATATTTTAGGTGAAAGGAATGTTCTAGATGAAAGGACTCATACAGCTTTCCTAAGTGTCAGTCTCCTTATTTTCATGAGATTTATCTTCCACGCTTAAGTACTCATATATTTCACTAAGGCATCTAGATACTGTCTATTTCCATGTCCAATCACCAGACATTATCAGCAAGACATCATCAACATTGTAGATCATCAAACAGAACAGATACTTTGCTAGAGTAAGGCAAACAAGTTCCTCATAGATTGAATAGTGATACACTGTTGGAGAGTTGATATAATCTTGACACAAGACTGTGAAGGTATAATTTTATCCTTGTGAGGCAAAGGCAAACTAATTCTAAAGTTCTCTTCTTTTAAAAATAGAGGAAGAAAAGGCTTTGCTGAATTAATATTTATATGCCAGGTAAAGAAAACATTAGTTGGTTCAATAAAGTGATCACATCTGAAACATCTTGCAACCGTGTTTATTAGGCTTAGTACTTACTAATTACTATTCACTGTCATTCTCAAAGACTCATTCTCAAAGACTTTCCATATTAGCCGAACCAAAAGGGGGAAAAAATAGGCATAAAATATGAATTGTCATGCCTGAACTTTCAAATCTTAATGGTGACATTGAATTCAATGATAGTTTTAGTGACAGTTGTTTCATTGGAATGACGAGGACAGAAGATAAATTAGAAGGATTAGGGCATTAGAATACCTCATCATTGTGGTCTTGTAAGTGTTACTTCTCTAATTTCCTGTGTGCTAATTTCTACCAATGACTATCATTTTAATTTGTCTTGCATAAAGATATAAAGAATAATTTAACAATTTGTATACCCACTACCTAGTATAAGAAAACATTACTAACACATTTGAAGCCTTTGCATAATCCTACTACCACCTCAGGAATAAACACTACTCTGAATTATCTTTCTCATCCCTGTGTCTAATTGTATTCATACTATATATCACTAATATATACTTTTTGTAAAAATTTATGTAAATAATAACAAGTGTACATATTGTTTTGCAGCTTGTTCCTTTTGCTCAATAATATGCTCTAGAAATTTATCCATTATAACTTATCCATATAAACTTATATTTGTGTAAGTTATTTCACTGCTGTATAGTATTCCTTTCTATACCTGTATCATAATTTATACTTATAATACTGTATTAATGGAAATTTAGTCTTTTTTCCTATTTATAGTACAAAATATACTATTCTGGATATTGTTACATACGCTTGAGTACATTTACAAGAGATCTAGAAAGATCTAGGAAAATGACTGATAGTTTATGTGCTTCCTAATTATTACTGGATACTGCCAAGTAGTTTTCCAATGTGTTCTACAAAATGTTTACTAGGCTGAGTAACATGTAACATTTCCAACTAATCCACATCTTCACCAACTCTTGCAATTATGAGACTTCTTTATTTTTACCAGTATGAAAGATATAAAATTATGATACCTGAGTGACTGAAATTTGTATTTTCCTGGTATTCATGAGGTAGAGTATTCTTTCACACATTTCACTTTCTATAAATATTTTTTGCCAAAATGTCTTCTTGCAATTTCTCCAATTCTTTGTGTTCTGGTTTTCATTATTACCAATGACTTACTGATTATAATTTTCTTCCATATTCTCCCCCTTCCATTAGCATGACTGTAGGATATAATATGATGATCATAACAATGTCAGTATCCCAAACCATATGAAAGTGATATATTGTAAGAATAACTTGCCATCTAGTTTCAATCACATGGTCATGTTTAAACAGCATGAGTCATATTCTCAGTGCCTGATCCACCCAGCCATGATGGGAACAAGTGTGGGGACCATCAAAGTAGAGGGCGGGGTCATAGCTTAACATGCCGCAGTTTAACTGTAGCTTCACGTCTGAAGTCCTGCATGCCCTTTCTTAGTAATACTATGCAAACATATTTTGCAAAATATTACTCATGAACCCTGAATAAAAATCAGAACGGAGTGGAACACTTATAATTAAAGCATCACACCAGCGGAAATCTTCACTGGCTTTCTCTGTCCCTGGGAAAGGTTGATCTGTGAATGAGGGAATACATTTTACAACAATAAAGATAAAATAAGGACACAACCACTGACAAAGTATACATTAAAAGTGTTATATTCTATATATAAATCAATGGCAATGTGTCTGAAGACTTCTATGAAAGGGATCAATGTTTTCAAAAAATAAAATTACTGAAATGATTCAAGAAGAGATAAAGATCAATAAGCATTAAGTACATAATTAATGGAATCTTTAATATATGTTACAGTATTACGAACTAATTACAAAATTAATAAATTTTCAAAGTGCAGAGTAGTATAATGTGAATATCATATGGGGTAATCAGGTATCAGGCAGTCTTGAAAGGTAAGTTAAGAACAGTCTTCTATGCCAAACTTAAAGGTTACTGTTACTATTTGCTGCCAATGAAGGACCAGGGAAGACTCTTTAAACAAAATAATAAATTCAAATTTGTGTTTAAATAACATATATTTGGCAGTAATTAACAGAGGAGATATGGAAGTAATGAAGACAAGTTAGGAGGTATTCAAATAGTACAGGCAGAAGACAAAGACGACGTTACAAATGAGGAAGAACCATTGGAATTAAATAACGTAAAATAGAAAATGAATGATGTGGTGAGTGGGAGGATGGGATGAGGAACAAAGGAAAAGGTTTGGATGACTATGACAAAATTGTTGTTTGAATAACTTGATAGATGGAAATTCTAAAATTAAATGCAAGAGGAAAGCTAGAGGTATGTTTTTTTCAGCCATCAAACACTGAGTATTTACCAAAAATGTATTACTTTCTGGGGGCACACAAAATCATTAAGCCATTCTGCCTGCATTTAAGGAACTCACAGCTGTCACATCGTGAGTCATATACACAAAAACTGGAGTATGTAGTGGAATCAGAGCTGCAATACAAGTATATATTTGTGTTAATAACAAGAAAAGTGTTATCAATTCTATACTGAAAAAGAATGATTACATTTCCAAGAATAAAAATAAGATGGGTTTAAGTATGTTGAGTTTAGGTTACCTATATTTTTCCAAGTGAATCTGTCCATTAAGCAGCTGGATATATTAAGTCAGGCACTGTCTGTGTTAAAGATTAAAATCTGACAGTTTTCAGAAATGAGACAGTAGCTAAAGTTATAGGAACAAATGGGATCACTGAGGGAGAATTTCTAAACTAGAAAAGATTTACGAATAGACTAGAGAGAGAACAGTAGCTATCATGGCATGTCAAGTACTCTGAGAAATACTGATAGTTTTTCATACCTTTCTCGTCCTGGTTTTATTTTTCCTGCATTGAAGACACTGTTGGTGTGCTAAACAGTGTTTCATTTAGTAAGAGAGAGGAAGTAGGGTCAGAACTTTGGGGCCTCAGATTTTAGACAGAATCAAATGGCAAATCATGATGATCAACCGTTCCTTGACAGAGAAATCAGGGATGAAAAAGTATTGCTGGATTGGATGTGACAGTGAAGGATGAGAAAGAGTGTTCTAAAACACTGTTTCCTTGTGCATTGCTGTGGTCAGACGTAGAGCAGTTCTTTTCACCTTTCAAATGAAGGAATGAAGTGGGTATGGTCAAAAGGAGAAATGTTAGTTCTGCTGATTTTTAGAAGTTCTTTTCTGTGGGGGAAAAATAGATGTAGCACAACAACAGAGTAGTCGGTAACTTTTCTCAGCACTTATGAAATTGAGCAATGTTTATGGATTAATAGAAATGTGAATGTCTAATGTGAATAAATTATTCAAGTAAAAGTAATAATTTAGTCTGTGAAACTCAGGTCATCTAAATCTAAACTAATTTTGTAAATTCTAAAATAAGCAAAAATGTATAATGTAGTAAAAATGTTTAATTTACATATATCATAGCAGTATATACAGTATTATATTTACATATAGTATATGTGCTATATGTAAATATTTATGATATTGACAATCACAAATATTTTAGTTTATTGTAATCACTGAAAATTATAAATGATTATTCTTACCTATATATAGTATTTAAATTTATTTCATGCATCTTGAGATTTAATTTTATAATATTGTAATAGTAAGATAATTATAGTTTCTATACTTTTGAATATTACTAGTTAGATTTATTTATTTTTTTAATAAATGCTTCTTCAGAAAAAGAGATTCATGGACTTATAAACTGGTGATATTCATTTAAATCACAGATTTTAATAAAATTAGACTCGTAAGTAGAAAAATGTAATATTTTTAGATTAAAATAATAATTGCATCATATCAGTCACCTCCTTTTTTATAACTCATAGAGTTGGTATGATATTCTTTCTGGGGAAAGTAAAATACCACTCAACAAAAACATGTCAGTAATATGAATTTTTAAGTTCTATTGAGTAAATCAAATCTATTTCCATTATAGCAGAGAAATGGCAAATAATATTATGTTTCTTCTGACACCAAGAATTACAATAAACTTGTATATGAATAATTTGTGACCCATTCTATTTGTAGCTTTATGTATATGTTAGTGTGACAGACTGAGGTTAGCTCATAGAAGGCCTTTATAGAAGGTTAAGGGGATTTGTGCTGTAGACAAAGGAGCACCATTTCTATTCAGAATCAGTAACATTTATTCTGCTAAGTTGCAATGTATTCAGGGTAAATATATTAATCTCTTTTGTGTTTTATTTATAATAAAGTATCCTGTCGTACTCTTTTGGATATAATTTCAATGGGCTGTTACTAATTGATAGTGGTCCTGGTTCATACTATAGAACTATTACAAACTCACTACTGTGCTTCGTAGCTTCCTTTGCCAATTTGAGAGTGTTTTTTTAATAATTTAGGAACTTATAAGATTCACCTTCTTGGTTAATTTATTAGATGTTTCCATGACTCAGAATTAACTTTATTTTGTAAAGCATATCAACATTAATATAATTAAGTCTATATGATCTTTTAAGACATCCAAATATTATAGAGTATATTTTATATGTTATTTTGTAATCAGAAGCCAGTAATTCAATACTATATAACATATTTTGTAAGATATTTAATACCTGTTTCATATAAAGACCTTGTTGGTTTTTACATTTATAACTGAAAGACAAATAAATTTGGAGTGTGTTCAAATAGAATTGCCTGAAGAGGCTTTTGGAAGCAGCAGGAAAACACTCTGCCTAACCCCAATTAGTCTTGTTTTCCATATTCAGGGCAGTTCTGTTTTTCAACACATCCACTAAACATGGTGATAATGAAAATTAATATGGTTAGAAAGCAATTCAATAGCAAATGTTTACTGCTTATAATTGTTGTTTCTTGTCATAATTTTCATAAAACCTGTTAGCACTGAAAAAAGGTTCAAAGAGTGTGTGAGTCAGAAAGTAGGCAGGTGCACCTGAATTATATAATAGATGTGCTCCTGCAAAGCAACATGGAAGTCAGTTTTTAGCAAATTGAATTATGTTTTTGTTGCACTTTTTAAATTCACGGCTTCTCAGAATATGTAAAACCTAATTACAGAATTAAATAATTTAATTCATACATAAACCCATATATAAAGACTATCCTTTTTCAGGCATTTTCTGGTGGGCTTACCCATAGTGTAAAAAGCCCTAACCACAAGAAAAATGCTGAATAGTAATTGTTACCTTTTCTCATCATTTATAAAAATATTTTTCTGATTTTTGTTTCAAACTACCACAAATCATTTCAGTTGTAATTTGTATTTGTCTAAGAATACAGTATTTGTCTAATGTGCAAAATTGGACATGCCATAGGGGGATCAAAGGTGAATCAAACACAGATCTATTCTTCAGAGAATGTATAGTATAGGAGGACAGATGAGATCGGTTTACAGACTTTCTTTTTTATCTAGTCTTACATCTCACAGTAGTTTCAATGCTCCTGGTGACAGCTAATGTCAGGAAAAATGGTCAAGGGAGTATGATGGCACATTTGTCCAGGACCTCCCAAAACAAATCTATAACTCCTAACTTGGAGTTTCCTTCTGTGAAGCTAAAATCTAAGCTCCATGAGGGTATTCTTTATATATTTGCTCAACAATGTATTCCTTGATGAGTACTTGCGATGCAGTAGTCACTTGATAGATGTTTGCTAAATGCATGAATTCATTAGTGACTCCCAGTAGGACAGGCAAAAATAATATGAAGAAACAGTGTCTAAAGCCATATACATGGTAGAATCAACAGATATGCAACACCCAAGTAGTTTCCAAGTTATATGCTAATGATCCTATTTATTTACCACCCAAGTTCATCTCTTTGTAAACATAACCATTTTCCTTTACTAATAGCATCCAGACTTCTTCTAGGGTCTAGCTAGATACATTGTACCTCAACTTGATTGGTATATGGCTTTTCTTCTTACAGTATCATTAAAAATTGGTACGTGTGCAGTTCAGAATCTGCAAACCTGCTCCATCAGTGAAATTCCAACTATGTTATAGGCTTTTCAGGTCACAAGAAAGCAAACTCACCCTTAACTCATTCTCCCCAATGTCGTCTTTGAATTCACATACTTAGAACATTCTATTTCTACTAATTAAAGTCACTTTACTACCTTCATCTGAATTATTAGGTTTACTATATTATCAATTCTATTATATATTTATGCCAACAATGTAATGTAAGATAAAAAACAAAGCATAGACTAAAGAAGTTGTGGATGGAATGCTTTGAGGAGCTCAAACTTGGGAGAATATTCGAGTAGGCCTTGAATTAAGGGAGAAATTTTATAACTAGGATTTGAGGATATTCCACAGAGATAGAACAGTATGATCACTAGTAGAGCAATAAAGAAAGTGTGCTTCAACCTTACCAGGAGATAGGCATGTGCAGAAGCACTGAAGAGTAGGACCGTGGAGGATCTGGCTTACTCGATAATTATACTGTAGCCACTGAAGTTTTTTGACCAAAGGTCTCAGGTAATTATGACTGAATAAAACTGACATGGCAGCAATGATGACTAATAGACATTATAAGAAGGAAAGCCAGTTAGAAAGAAACTACTGCAGGCCGGGCGCCATGACTCGTGCCTGTAATGCCAGTACTTTGGGAGGCCGAGGTGGGCAGATCACGAGGTCAGGAGATCAAGACCATCTTGGCTAACACGGTGAAACACCGTCTCTACCAAAGACACAAAAAATTATCTGGGCTAGGTGGCCTGTGCCTGTAATCCTTGAAACTCAGGAGGCTGAGGCAGGAGAACTGCTTGAACCCGGGAGTCAGAGGTTGCAGTGAGCCAAACTGTGCCACTGCACTCCAGCCTGGTGACAGAGCAAGAGACTCCGTATCAAAAAAAAAAAAAAAAAAAAGACAAGAAAGAAAAGAAAAGCTTCTGCAACAGTTCAGTTGAAACAATAAGAACTTAAGTGTAATGGGCCTGGCACAGTGGCTTACACCTGTAATCCCAGCACTTTGGGAGGCCTAGGCGGGCGGATCACGAGGTCAAAAGATCGAGACCATCCTGGCCAACATGGGGAAACCCTGTCTCTACTAAAACTATACAAATTAGTTGGGCGTGGTGGCATGCACCTGCAGTCCCAGCTACTCGGGAGGCTGAGGCAGAATTGCTTGAACCCAGGAGGTGGAGGTTGCAGTGAGCCGAGATTGCGCCACTGCACTCCAGCCTGGTGCCTGGCAACAGAGTGAGATTCTGTCTCAAAAAAGTGTAATGGTAGCAGAAGGAAAGATACAAGGTTTGATCAAGCAAGAGGTGTCAATAACTAGTAACTAGTTTGGGAAGAGATGAGTGGATAATGATGCTGAGTTTCTAGGTTTGGAACACTAAGTACTATGAGTAAGAAACTGAAGAAGGAGATGTAGAAAAGACAGACGATAAGAGGACTCAGGACAGAGGACAGAGCCTTGGAAACGATGTGTAATATAAAGTGATTGAAGAACAGTCTGCAAAAGGTAGGTGAGAAGACAGCCAAAGTACAGAGCAGTGTCATGAAAGGCAAGGAAAGAGAAAGTTTTAATAAAAGTGAACGCTTAGTATTATGTAGATTTCTAGACATATGAGCACTGATGAAAGATTTGCTAACAAGGCCTAAATATCCTTTGGAAAAAAAACATATTCTTCACCTGGATTATTCCAAAGTGTTATTGCAAAAAAAAAAAAAAAAACAAAAAACAAAACAGACTCAGTAAAATGCGGAACCACGTAGATAAATTTCAAAGAGTAAAAGATTGTGAATAGAAGGCCGAGAAGTGGTAACTTTTGTGATACCATATAACTTAAGTCAAGCAGTTTAATGATAGATAAGTTGTATTATTTATATCTGACTCTCACAAGTAACCTTCACAAGTTATACACATCAACAGGGTGTTAACTTTCTTTTGCACAACAGGATATAACACTGTAAACAAATGAGGTGCCATACCTAAAAGCAAGACTTAACTAGAAAGTAATCTTGATTTAAAAAGGGTTAGTATTTGGGAGGAGAGGATTTTAGAGATAATTTGAGAAAACGTTTTTGGAGAAGGCTATTTTGTGGACCTCACTCCACCCTGATCTTGTTTGGGGATAGCTACAGCTGGATCCCTTGGAAAGTAATACCGTGGACTGTGGACCTATAGACTCATACATGGGTAGCTGAGCTAAAGTAGCACTGTGTGACTGTGTGTGTGTGTGTGTGTGTGACTGTGTGTGTGTGTGTAGGTGTCTGGAAGGAAAAGGAGTGGAAGAGAGAAAGACAGAGAGAGAAGTCTGGGTGTGGTGGCTCACACCTATAGTACCAGAACTTTGTGAGGCCAAGGCAGGTGGATCACTTGAGGTCAGGAGTTCAAGACCAGCCTGTCCAACATAGCAAACCCCGTCACTAGTAAAAACACAAAAATTAGCGGGGCGTGGTGGTGTGTACATGTAATCCTACTCAGGAGGCAGAGGATGCGGTGAGCCAATACTGCAGCACTGTGCTCCTGGCTGGACAACAGATCTCTCAAAAAAAAAAAAAAAAAAAAAAGATTTTGGTTGGAAATTAACTATATCCCACAGCCTGGACAACAGACTTTGTCTCAAAAAAAAAAAAAAAGAAAGAGAGTTTGGTTGGAAATTAACTATATCCCACATATAGTAGGTAAGTCACGGCAGGCAATTTAAGAGTTTTTACCATGGAATAGATATGTACCCCTCAGGAAAACAATTGACCTAAAGTCATTTTATGTTCTTCCCAAATTCTGCTTCTTGTTAAGTGACTAAGAAGATCTTAACACTCTTCTTAGCTTAACTAAACTTTAGAAAGGCTTCTTCTTGACCTTAGGTCCCTGGTCTCCTTTATCTTAGAGCATTTACTTTAGAAAAATTTTCCATATTCAGTTATTTCTTTGTTGCCTTTGAAATGTAAATCATTTAAAGATCTTCTTGTCAGTTTTACCAGCAGCAATATCTTTCTCAAGAATCTTGGAACCACTGCCCCCTCCACACCGAATTGTAATAATAAATGAAGACAGCACCCCATCTGTCCACCTCTAGGGGAGAGTATGAGACTAATTTCAATGGGTACCTTGACTCCAGTTGTAAAACTATGTTCTGATACAAAGATAAGAGAAAGTTTACTTATCCTTTGAGTAAACCCAATTAGCAAACAGGGACAGCCTGAGTTCTCTCTCTCAACCCAGCTCTTAAAATCTCTCCCATCCTTTATAACAAAGGACTTGAGCTCAGACAGAGTTCTGAGCTCTCCGTTACTGCAATAACCTGAGCAAAGTCTTCCTTACCTATTTAACTTCGTCTGTGCAATGTTTGCACTGACACAGGCAAGTCATTGTCAACAATAAGAGTTTGAAAAATCAGAACAGGACTAAGATAGAAGTGACCCGCCAAAGAGGGGAAGCTATAGCTGCAAATCTGATGCACGGCAATTGACGAAGGATTTCCAAAGACTAAATCAATGCTCATGAGTTACAGCGTTACCAGATTTAGCAACTAAAAATATAGGATTCTTACATTTAAATTTCAAATAAACAGCAATGTTTTTAGTTTATTTTATGTGATTTTTGAGACATACTTACACTATACTTATACTAAAAACACCAAACACAGTGGCTTACACCTGTAATCCCAGCACTTTGCGAGGCCAATGCTGGTGGATCACCTGAGGTCAGGAGTTCAAGACCACCCTGGCCAACATGGTGAAACCCCGTCTCTACTAAAAATACAAAAATTAGACCAGGTGTGGTGGTACATGCCTGTAATCCCAGCTACGCAGGAGGCTAAGGCAGGAGAATCACTTGAACCTGGGAGGTGGAGGTTGCAGTGAGCCAAAATCATACCATTGCACTCCAGCCTGGGTGACGGAACAAGACTCTGTCTCAAACACAAAACAAAACAAAAACTTATTTGTTATTTAACTGGGCAGCCTGTATTTTATCTGGCATCCCTACCATGAAAGAAACCATCAGTTTTAAACATGCTCCATTCCTAAAGAGCAAGATGCCTGGTGACAACAGTACAACTGCCAGTTCCTACAGCTCTTCGTTACTGTGTAATCTCTCCTTTCCACCCCACCTTGCTTTCTCCCCATTCAAAGCTGGAGTGGTCAGAAACAGCAGCTAACCTGAAGGAGAGGTGATAAAGAGAGAAAAAGAGCAGAAACCAAGTTATTTCTGCCTCTAAAGGAAGACAAGTGTCAGACTACCTACAGAGACAGGCTGGTGGAGGAAGGAAAGATAAATCATTTATCTGATGGAAGATTTAAATGTTACTACATTTCTTAGATTGGATATTAGTTCCTCACTCCTTGTATGACTTAGAGAGAAGTTAAGAATCATCAGAAATACTACATTTCCAACCAGTGGCAGAGAAAATTCCCCCCATTTTGAGAAAGGCAAAAATGAAAGCTGGCTGGGCACAGTGGCTCTTGCTTGTAATAACAGCACTTTGGGAGGCTGAGGTGGGTGGACTGCTTGAGCTCAGGAGTTTGAGACCATCCTGGGCAACATAGTGAAACCCCATCTCTACTATAAATACAAAAATTAGCCAGGTGTAGTGGCACATGGCTGTAGTTCCAATTACTTGGGAGGCTGAGGCAGGTGGATCACCTGAGCTTGAGAGTTTGAGGCTGAAGTGAGCCAAGATTGCTCCATTGTACTTCAGCTGGGGTGACAAAGCGAGACACTGTCTCGAAAAACAAAAGTTGGATTTCCAACATCCCATGTGTTATGCTTGTTTGATGTACCAATTATATTTTAATAGATATGAATATAGATCTATAACAGTGAAATAATATTTTAAATTTTATGTGTACCAAGATTTGGAGAGATTAGTTATTGAACTAAAACAAATATACACGAAAGAAACAACCTATCAAAAAGTGAGCAAAAGATATGAACAGACACTTTTCAAAAGAAGACATTTATGTGGCCAACAAACATATGAAAAAATGCTCATCATCACTGGTCATCAGAGAAATGCAAATCAAAACCACATTGAGATACCATCTCATGCCAGTTAGAATGGCAATCATTAAAAAATCTGGAGACAACAGATGCTGGAGAGGATGTAGAGAAATAAGAACACTTCTACCCTGTTGATGGGAGTGTAAATTAGTTCAACCATTGTGGAAGACAGTGTGGCCATTCCTCAAGAATCTAGAAATAGAAATTCCATTTGACCCAGCAATCCCATTACTGGGTATATATCCAAAGGATTATAAATCATTCTATTATAAAGACAAATACACACATATGTTCATGGTGGCACTGTTTATAATAGCAAAGACTTGGAACCAACCCAAATGCCCACCAATGATACACTGGATAAAGAAAATGTGGCACATATACACCATGGAATACTATGCAGCCATAAAAAAGGATGAGTTCATGTCCTTTGCAGGGATATGGATGAAGCTGGAAACCATCATTCTCAACAAACTGACACAAGAACAGAAAATCAAACACCGCATGTTCTTACTCATAAGTGGGTGCTGAACAATGAGAACACATGGACACAGGGAGGGGAACATCACACACTGGGGTCTCTTGTGGGGTGGGGGACTAGGGGAGGGATAGCAGGGGGCGGGGAGATTGGGGAGGGATAACATTAGGAGAAATACCTAATGTAGGTGATGGGGTGTTGGAGGCAGCAAACCACCATGGCATATGTATACATATGTAACAATCCTGCAAGATCTGCACATGGACCCAGAATTTAAAGTAAAATTTTTTTAAAAAGGCAAAAAAGTCTAAAACTAATAACCTTGCGTATTACAGTAATTCTACTTATATAATACCCAAGTATTACTGAAAAGCACTAAATATTAACAAACATTAATTAAACTCCTCTGTGTAACAGTTCTCTAATCTTTGGGTGTCACAGAATTTTTCTCACTTTTTTATTGACATAATTACAAATAAAACGTATAATTTTAAGAGTATAACTTGATGTTGGATTGTTTGTAACACAAAGGATAAATGCTTGAGGTGACTGATACTCCATTGACCATGATGTGATTATTATACACTGTACTCCTGTATCAAAATCTCATGAAACTCAAATATATATATATATATATGTATATCTACGACGTAACCACAAAATTAAAAATTAAAAAAAAATAAAGTGTTCGCATCAGAAAACATCACAAAAGAATCTAGTGAAAAACTATTATTTCACATATGCAAGTACACAGATTTTTTTTCAGACAATTTCAGGGTGTTTGTTACTTCTGAAAACCAATCCATGAACATCAGATTAAAATTCTTATTCAAAGTCTTTTCCTCTGTACTGATTGTTAATTATTTGTGGCAATCAATATAAATTTATTACACTTCTATATCTAAAGTTCTTAAAAATTGATGTAATATTTTAAATATTACTGTTACCTTTTTAAATGAATGCTAACTGTAAATGCTAAGTTTTTATCTACTTGAGTAGCAATATTATGCTAACAGAACATATTAATATGATTTTCTTTTTAGATGCAGATTTATTTTTTCCATCTTTCAATGGGAATTCCTATTTAGAACTGCCCTTTTTGAAATTTGTCCTGGAGAAGGAACATAACAGAACTGTTACCATCTACCTGACTATAAAAACAAACAGTTTAAATGGAACTATTCTTTACAGTGAGTATTAAATGTTTGACTTCCTGTATGTCATGTTTCTTTCTCAAACGTTAATCTATTGAATCAATGAATTATTCATTTAAATATTGTGGGCGAACTTTTCCAGACCAGTGCATGAAGCATTACCAAAAAGAAATTTTAGTTCTTTGTAGTTTCTCTACAAGTTTCTTTAATTTATGAGTCATTCAATGGAACGTGACTTACAAACAGGCTCTGAGCCGACAAGACAGAATTTAGCAAGCATATGAATTTGACAGCATATGGCTATAGCAGTAAAACATAAATGCTGCAAATGTTTCAGAGCATATTTTTATGATATATATTACTAAATATGAATTACATTCAATAGTTGATAACTTGGGAAAAGGCATTCCAAAGCTGGGGTTCATTTGACAATCAAATTCCTACCACTCTTTTAGCAACATCTATTATCTTGATATAAGCTGTATTTTTAAAGGTAGTATTAACAGTATTTGCTTTAGGAAATGTCTTTACATCCAGAGTTTTCTACATTATTATGTACTTCACTCATAAGGGTCTCTATAAGCAGAATTTATGGGCCTTTTTCTTCTCTGAATGAACATCACTAAGGTGTATTATCAGCAGTATTCAAAATTTGACAATTGTTTTCTCTTTTGAAATAAATGCACAATAGTTTTAACAATTCCTCATATTGGAGGTGTAACGTCTCTAGTACTTGGACTATCCTCTTTCGGGAACTATGATTTCCCAAATGATTTGCTCCTACACTTTGAAACAGTTTGCTATATTGATTCATCATTCTGTATGTTCAGAACAAAATATAAAAGGTTTTATTATTTGACTATGAGTAAAATGCCTAAAAGAAGCATTTGGGAACGCTGGGTGAAGTTACTAACTTTTTACATTAAATTAAAACTAAGAATTTATGTTATATTTTAGAAAGAAACCAACTTGTCAGACTAGGCCAGTATTATTTATCCCCCAGGAGCAGAGGCACTCATGTTTAAATGATAGCTTTAGAGTATCTGGTTTATTTATGTTAAAAGAGAAAGTGAGAAGAAAATACAAAAAAAATTGTTTTTGTATACAAAATCTAAGTGCTGGTAGATGACCATGAAATTTGGAAGTAATATTGCATTGCAGGGAAAGCAAAACAAAACAAAAACACAAAAGATACAAACATAATAATTGAAAGCCACAGAGAAAAGTGATTTTCTGGCTTTGCAATTTTTTAAGATATATAGAATTGGAAGGTGTTTCCTTGGGGAAAATGTGTTTTTACCAACTAAAAACAGCTCATAGTTAAAGCAGCACACAACCACTGGGAATTCTCCTGCTCTGGGTTCATGCCTCTGGCTCATGTTCATACCAACACTTGGATGTGTTCTCTTTGAAGGCCAGAGAAATACATGCCAAGTATACATACACTCCAAGTTGGTACTTTAATTTAAACCCAATAAAAGTCAAGCTGATGATAAAGCTGTAGGATCATTTTTGCCTTCCTTATTCAATGACCTACAGAAACAATCAAACCAGAAATTATTAGTAAGGAAATAATGCCAGTGTAATGATTATCAATTTCCACCTTTGTCTTATATAATTGTTGTTGTTATGGTACTGGATAAATCAAAGCTCTTTATTCTAGAGAGTTTCAGAGCCAGCGAAGGGAGAAAATATTTTTGTCCGTAAAGCATTCTTTCCGTGCATTTGTAAGGTAGTAATTTAATCCTACACTGTTGGGAATACCTCAGCAGAATGTTTCCTGGGGTTGCCAATTTCTATCCTCTTAGAATCTGTCAACCTCATAAAAGCCTCACAACAGATGAACACAAAGATTTTTCTAGTTCAGTTAGATACCCATAATTTAAAAGGTGTCCCTTAACTTGACTTAAGGGATAATTGTATTTGTTTTGAAATCAGGATATTATGTGCAGGAGCAATTAAAAGTAGTGAGAAAATTAAAACAGATGTTTTACTTCAGATTTTAGCTGTTGATTTTGTTTGAGTTGCTTTGTTTTTAATTTTGCTGATTTTTTTATTCTTAAACATTTCAGTTCAACTCAATTCCATTTCATAAACATTTTTTGAACATTTATATTTTACATTATCAAATATTTAAGGGACAAGGAAAGAGAACTACCAGGCTGATAAACCAATGTAAGCTTTGAATTGTATTCCTGGTTCAAAACTGCACATTTATTTTGTCTCAGTTTGTCTCACCAACTAATTGATGTTGAAAAGGAACAAAAGAAAGATAAAACTTGAATTCTTATGGGGCTACAGTTAAAAATCCTTAGAAAGGATAGCTTTAAAAAGAACCCTCTGTGGGAGAGAGACAGCTCTGAGAGCAGCAGTCAAGATGAAAAGAAAGCTTTTTGAATCTGCCACTGAACCAATTCAGAATTCTGGAACCCAGTCAAAGAAGCTACTAATAGGTCACGAGAGAAGGGATGAGACCACACAAAATTCTTTAGGTGCACTTTCAGAAAATGAGCTCTATTACACAAGCAGTATCAATTGGGAGGTTTCGTCATGGGATATATTACCATGCAGTTGGATCCATTCTGTGCTGCTGCTTTGAAAAGAAATAATCATGCCCTGTGGAAGTATGTGATCTTTGAGAATTAGGAACAGACATCTGACCAAGTCCCAGGAGGCAAATTACATGAGCAATTCCAGTGGGAGGAGAGGATTCAGAAGCAATCGTTATATTACTTCATGTTTGCATTTAAAATAGGAAGCAAAAGAAGGACCACTCTTAGATATTTGTTACAGAGAGTAATTGACAGACGAGTGGAGACCTCTTTTTTTTTTTTTTTTTTGCATTTAGAAAGGACTAAAAGAAAAGATTTCTGATACTCCTGGAGAAAACAAATTAAATCTAAAGAGTTGTAACACCTGCCTTTCTCTATAAAATGATTTCCAGCAGAATACACAATATCTTTTATTAGATACTTATTATATTCCATTCAAATGATGTGGCAAGGCCAATGAAATCCCAGAGCATTTCCTGGCATCATGTTAGATAGCATCTTCTTTTTTTGTTCTATGGAAAAAGATTGCCCTGTTTTAATCAATTTTATTGTGTGTACCATAAAATTCTTCGAATATCTTTGTCCCTCCTTAATGGGTCCCAGTAGAGCTAGCTCCAGCCAGATATAAAAAGGAGTAGGTTTGCAAATATGGATAGCTGAATTCTCAAGTCATTCATGAGAAACTGCTTTTCATCGTATTTCATCTTTTTTAGGACAGCAAAGCCCAATTCAACAAATTCTGAGTGCCTAAAAAGTGCATAGCAGTCTTTGGGCAAAGTGAAGGATACAAAATTGAATAAGTGATGGGCTACATCCCTAGTTTCTCACCTTTTTGTAGATAGGTACATAATTTTTTGGGAAACCTGATTGCGATATGTCTTAAATTAGAAGTATAAATTAAGAACTAGCACAGAATAGAAGATTCATTTTATCAGGAGTCTGTGCTTACATCTCCTCATTAAATAGAAAATACCTTTGTATTAGTCTGTTTTCACACTGCTGATAAAGACATACCCAAAACTGGGTAAATTATAAAGAAAAGTTTAATGGACTCACAGTTCCATGTGGCTGGGGAGGACTCACAATCATGGCAGAAGGCGAAAGGCACGTCTTACATGGCAGCAGGAAAGAGAGAGAATGAGAGCCAAGTGAAAGGGGAAACTCCTTATAAAACCATCAGATCTCATGAGAATTATTTACCACCACCAGAACAGTATGGGGGAAAAACGCCCCCATGATTCAATTATATCCCACCAGGTCCCTCCCACTAGGAATTATGGGAGCTACAAATCAAGATGAAATTTGGGTGGGGACACAGCCAAACTGTATCAGCCTTGTAATCTGGGACTGTTTTGTAGTTCTCTATTTCCCCTACCTCCTAAGAACCTCCACTAGTGCCTTGCATAAAGTAGGCACTTGACTGGAATAGTTCTTAAGTTTTATGTCAGTTACTCAACCTTGACATTTGTGATAAAATATAAGTAGGTATTGAATCTTTAGGAAATTATCCCATTGAACATCATTATAATTTCTTCCTCTGACAAATAGAAACAAACGGACACAAATTTCAATGGTTTAGTCAAAATGTAGCTTGAATCAATGATAGCTTTTTCACGCTATTAAAAACTCGGGAATGTAACAGGGATTGCCAAGTTTTTCTATAACTATCAGAAATAAATATTTGAAGTAGATGTATTTGCAAGCTGCACAGTTCAATTCTGCCATTGTAGCCTGAAAGCAGCTATGGACAATATATAAGTGAATGAGTGCAGCCATGTTTCAATTGCTAACTTTATTAACAAAATCAGACAGTGTCGAAATTTGGTCCGTGGGCCACAGATTGCCAATCCTTGACCTAGAATTATGTGATTCATTAAAGTCTGCCTAAAATAGAATAATTATGTTCTACTTATACAATTGAAATTTATCAAGAAATAAGTCAATGAGAGATACATTTAACCTGTTTAAAACAGTGCTTGGCAAATGGAAGACCTGAAGGAAGTGACTTATTCAGATAATGCTTTCACTCTCTTCCTCTTGTCTAGGGAATTAAGGTCTTAGGACACAAGAATTTTGCCTAAGAGGTCTCCTGAATATTACATCCATTTAACAGCCATGTTCATCCTAAAAACAAGTAGACTAAAAATCATGGCATCAAAAATGGGAGAGTAGGAAAACAGACAATTGGTGAAATCTGGGGTTTTCATTTTTATTAATTTCACTCAAATGAAGAGGACCCATTTCCTCTAAGAGTTGTGTATTACTCGTGTTTTTACTGGTTAAACACAATTAGCAGGATTGAAAAATTTAAAATAGGGTCTCTATAAATTTCAGAAATTGGCCCAAAGCCAATCTCCAATAGCGTGTAATAAACATGGGTGTAATCATTAATTACGTATACCAGGCTGCTGCCATGATCCTTCAGTTCTCCCCAGAACTTCTCTATCTGCCAACTTCCCACTGGCAAACTAGCTTACCCTGACATTGGTTATCATCAGCCCATGTCATCATTGTTGCTGCAAGAGGTCTTCAAACCATGAGCAACTGCTGCTGAGGTTGCTACTGGAATTACTGCTGTATACAAATCCAAATGTTTAGGGAGAACCAGGAAAGGAGAATTCTAAAACTACAGAAGCAGCATCCGTGTTCCAACAGAGATCTCAATGCAAGCTAACAGAACAGACTTTATCATATGCCATGCAGGCGGCACCACGGATAAAGGGATCATCTGAATCTGACTGCTGTCACAGGTAGCCCTGATTGAAACGTCAGCAGATAACCAAGGATAGATTTGAACCTATGTCAGTGTGAGCTAGCTGTACAATACAGGGTAAATTCGTTCACCTTTCTATGTTTTAGTTTGACTACAAGTGATGCAAATATGTTTATATTACCAAACTTCACAAGGTTTGAAATGTATTATCTATATAAGTATTTTTTAAAATATAAAACACAATAAAAATGTAAGATGTTTTTCTTTTAAGGTAGAGAGACTCAATCCATGTCATTAGCCAGGCGCAGTGGCTCACACCTGTAAACCCAGCACTTTGGGAGGTCTAGGTGGGTGGATCACCTGAGGTCAGGAGTTCGAGGCCAGCCAGGCTAACATGGTGAAACCCTGTCTCTACTAAAAATACAAAATATTAGCTGGATGTGGTGGCGAGTGCCTGTAATTCCAGCTACTAGGGAGGCTGAGGCAGTAGAATCGCTTGAACCCAGGAGGTAGAGGTTGCAGTGAGCCGAGATTGTGCCATTGCACTCCAGCCTGGGCAACAAGAGCAAAACTCCATCTCAAAAAACAAAAAAAAAGAAAGAAATCCATGTCGCTTTATGGAAAGTTCCAGATTTAATAATCTAGGTACCTGATTTAATAATGTAATATCTGCACCGATAACTTAATTCTATAAGGAATGATGTTAGATGTTATTTTAATTCAAACTGATAACCAATGAACCTCTTTTGAGTGTTTATTTATAAATTATCTCAATTCAAATTGTTATTGATATTTAGAGCATTATTACAATAGCTCAATTAGAGAAGAATATCCATGTTTAATGGAAGTGGTACTATATAAACAATAAATAGTATCTTCAGTATTTCAATGAAGTGATAAAGTATCCATGTTTAGAAAATTCCAGATGTACAATTCAACTCACTAAGCAACCTAAATTGTAAAAAAGTTAACTAGGATATCATTGTTTCTCCCTCTATTCGATATTTATTTCATTATTATTTCTTTTGTAAGAGACTAATTATGTATATCTTTACATGTGAGATTCAAACTTGTTAGGATTATCTCTCTAAAAGCTATGAGATTTAAATACCAGAATCTATTGTTTTGAGAGGAAAACTGTAATTACTATTTATTGTTCTAAGCAGCACTTTTATGCTTAACAAATTTTAAATTAGCAGACACAATCATTTTATTAGGGATAAATAAAATTTGAGAACTAGAAATTGTATACAGTTTTGAAATGTAGTCTGATAAAACATTCAGAAAAAGAAATCAATAAATCATTTTAAAAATTACTACAAAGCCTAAAAGCATAATGATTACCACAATTACTTCTGCACCAACCTAATATTTCAAGAGGAGGATAGGTTCACACCTCTCTAATGGATCATCAAGCATCTTTTCAGTGAAACAACAGAATGACTTTCTTTCAGTGGTTTAATAATTAACTCTTCTAGGGAGCTTTCAAGTCCTGCCTAAAGGTAGCACAAATTAGAACACTATGGGGAAAATGTTCTAGACGCTGCCTTTAACATTTGCCCGATATATGTATTTGCAAACATACATATACATATATATATGCATATATACATACATAGAGATTCACATTTGCTTGATGTCTAGATTCAATGAGAAATGTTGAACTAAATTTAATATGACATATGGATTACTCAATCCATAAAGCTTAATATAAAAATACATACGTTTATCTAAGAATAGTCATTACTTAACAGTTTTCCTAGTTCTATTTTGAAAGTTCTCAATTTTCTTTCTCTTTTCCTAATTGCCACTAATTTTTCCATTCTAAAATCAAATAATTTTTATCGTAATCGTGTTTGAAAATATGTCTTTAATACTGTTTGGCAAAACCAGAGTTCCTCCTGAATGTGTTCATTCATAGCTTTTCTCTACTTACAGAATCCGAGGGTTACATGATACAAAGTCAATTGATTTGAGGGTGAAAAAAGTCAATCAAATAATATGTCTTTTATTCCCTACAGTGGTTAATTTGCTATAGAATTATGGAAACATCATAAGCAGTGTCAGATCCTCCACTTTCCCACCTACCATCACATGTTATTTGCAAAATACTTTGAACTTTTTAAAAAGTATTATGTAAAACCACAAATTGCTTAATAGAATGAAACAATATGGTAAATTAAAAGCTGTTAATATACAGCAGACTGTAAAGAGAACTAAGTTTCATTGTTCATTGTTATTCCCATTACCTTTATTAAAGCAGTCTTATCTTGTACCATACAATGCAATAAAGCCTCTGCGGTCCATAATGGGATGTTGGTATACTTGATTAAGACATCTCTGTCATTGATGCTGAGCTTCTTTTAAAAATTACTCATTCTTGCATCGTACTACATGTATCTTGTTGAATGTGTATAGTCAATCTTTAAAATTCAGTTTTGGAAGTTTTGAAAAACAAACCTTGTGCATATGGCACAACAGCTTGACCTAAATGTTCAGCTGTTCTGTTTTACCCTATGCCATATATCCTATTTTTAAGGCTTATCTCAAAAATATGAGTCTGAAATGGTAACAAAACAGTTTATAAAAATATTAAGAAGTAGAAAACTTGTGAGTAGAAAGAATAGAATGCAGCAGGATAACAGACTGTCCTTTAATGCATTCCACCCTCCCCACTCACAAAATCATGGGAGTGGAGAACAAGCCAACAATTCAGGAAAGAAGAACCTTGTGCCACTTTATAGTATAACCTTTTACAGATCCAAAGAGAAACACACAAGTGCTGGTGCAGTTTTGTATTTCTAAATACGCTCCTTCTCCCAACCACCACCTCACTTCCACTCCAGAAAAAGATCAAGAATAATACTAAAAATTTTAAATTATACCCTGAACTTCTGATAAAGGTAGCCTGATCAACTGAATAGGAAGCCAGGGGGAAAATAAGGAAAAACACTAAAGAGTGAAGCCAAAAAAAGAAAAAAAACTGCTGGTGAATCTCAGACGATACAGAAAAGGTAAAGCTGCATTGCCCTATGCCAGGTAGTGGGCTAATTTGCATGTCGTACAGCTGAAGTCCTCAGAAGTGACAAAAATCAAGATGGGTTGAGTGGATCCCAAAATAGGACATTTAGAAGTCTCTCAAATGAGTGATTTTCAACCATATGCCTTTTGTCATTGTAACTTATTATTAAATCTTTAATGCTATTATTTTATCTATTTCCTTATGCAATATTGATTTAATCTACTTTTATTATTATGTATTACTTTGTGTTGGTCTCTACTGAATTTATATTCTCACTAAGTTCTATAGCACATATAGTTCACAAACATCTGAGAATTCAATATTTACATCATAAGCATTGTTTACTTTGATGATTTTAAATCAATTAGAAATCAAAATGAAAAAATTGACCCCTGCATTATTTTTGTACTGCTGCTATACCAAGTTACCACTGAAACAATAGAAATGTATTCTCTTACAGTTCTGGAGGTCAGAAGTCTGAAATCAGTCTTACGGGGCTAAAGTCAAGCTGTCAGCAAGACTGGTTCCTTCTGGAGGCTCCAGAGGAGAAACCATTCCTTGCCTCTTGCAGCTTCTGGTGGCTGTCAGCATTCTGTGGCTTGTGGCTGCATCACTCCAGTCTCTGCTTCTGCAGTCACATAGCGTTTTCTCATCTGCCATCAAGTCTCCTTCTCCCTTTCTTTTATAAGGACACTTGTGTCTACATTTAGGGACCACCCATATAATATAGGATAATCTCTCCATTTCAAGCTCCTTAATTTAATCACATCTGCAAAGTCTCTTTTACAATATCAGATAACACTCACAGGTTCCAACAATTAGTACATGGGTGTCTTTGAGTGTCATAATTCAGCTTATTCCAACTCCATACTTTACATTACACAGAAAAATTAATTCTAGGTAGAGTGTAGAGCTTAAGTAAAGCCTATCAGAAGCTAATATAGAATAACTTTATGACTTTGGAGAAGGCAAAGATATCTTAAACATGACATGAAAGGACTAATCATAACTCCGAAGGAAACAATTCACAAACTGATTTACACTAAAATTAAGAATATATGCTTATCAAACTCACCCTTGAGAAACTGGCAAGTCAATCTAAAGAACTGAAGAAGATATTTACAATCTATGCAGTTGACAAAGAGGTTGTATTCAATGAGGAAAAAAAAGCAAACAACTAAATATAAATATGAGCAAGAAACACAAAGTGACATTTCACAATAGAGTATATCAAAACAGACAATAAACATGAGAATATGTTCAACTTCACCAATATAAGGAAAGCAAAATTAAAGCTATAATAAACAGAATAGGTAAAATCTACAAGGTAACCATACCAAGTGATTGTAAGGTTATGGATCAGCTGGCACTCTTGTATGCTGCTGGTAAGGAGTTAAATATAAACAATTATTTTGGAAAACTGGCAATAGCTAGTAAAGTTAATCAAATTTATGCTTTCTGACAGAGAAATTCAACTTCTAGATGTATACACAACAGAAATGTATACAAATTTAACTGATAGACATATGTAAAATGGTCATAGCAGCATTATTCACAGTAACCAAAACCTAGGGGAGAAATGGTTATCTACACTAGAAAGAATAATTGAAGAGATTAATTTAATGGAATATTACCAAACAATGATAATGAATGAACTGTGGCATAATGCCACCTCTCAAGCATAACACTGAGCAGGAAACCAATGTAGTAGTCCCTCATTATTTGCAAGGGATACATCCAAGATCCATCTGACACTATGGATAGTACTGAACCCTATCAATACTACGTTTTATCCTATACATGCATGCCAATGATTAAGTTTAATTTGTAAATTAGTAACAGTAAGACATTAATACCAACACATAACAGAATGATTATAACTATATACTATAATAAAAGTTATGTGAATATGGTCTCCTCAAGATATTTTATTGTACTGTAATTCACCTGTTTTGGGACTGTCATAAAGGGAGGATTACAGTAGACATAAAGAAACCATGCAATATGATTCCACTAACATGAAGATTAAAATCAAGTAAAACTAACAATAGCTGTTAAACATCAAGATGATGGTTACTTTTAATGAAGAATAGAAAAAAGTAGTTATTGGTAGGACTTCTGATAATATGATAATGCTCTTTTCCTTAACTTGGGTGGTGTTTAGGTAAGTGGGTTCATTTTGTGATTTGATTACCCACTGAGCTTTACCCTTATATTTTGTGCTATTTTCTGTATAAGTTACACATCAATTAGTAAAGCTAAAAAGAGATCCATGGGTTTCCAGGGAGAGATGTCCAAATTTTAAGTAAAAAGAGAAAGATGAATGAAGCCATTTATTAAATTTATGAATAAAGTATGATCTCACTTTTTAAAATAAAATTGGTATACATAAATATTTGCACATGGGGAGACAAGTGATAGAAAAGAACATTTCAAAGTGGGGATGAAGAATGAGATTAGGGAAAAGAAATATTTGTCTTTTGTCTCTATACATTTATTTCGAATTTTGTAAAAGATGCATATTGCTTTGTAATTAAAATACAAGTGACTATAAGAAATTAGAAATCAAAAATAAAATTTACGCATTAGATTCAGTAATAATAAATACAAGTTATAAGAACTTATGGCACTTTCAATTTATTATTTTATTTAATTATCACAATCGTTCTAGTACTCACAGTAGTCACTCTATCTCATTTTAACATATGGGGAAACAATTTTAAAATAGTTAAGGACATCTGGCTACTAGGTAACAATCATAAGTTAAAACTCATGTCAAGTTAATGTTGTTAATACCACGCTATCCTCAGCCTGTTGAAAATAATGTATATTCCTAATATGGTGCTTATTACATTGAAAAATTATCTAACAGCACTCCTACCAACCCCTTAAATCATTCTTCTTTCATGGCAAAGATTATGTTTGTTGAATGAATATTATTCAATAAAATATAAATCTACATTAATTACCGATATATTGTTTTTTCTTAAAGGTAATGGGAATAATTTTGGAAAACAGTTTCTTCATTTATTTCTTGTGGAAGGAAGACTGTCAGTTAAATATGGATGTGGAAATTCTCAAAATATTTTAACTGTTTCTGCTAATTACAGCATTAACACAAATGCATTCATCCCTATCACAATACGGTAAGTACTGTACTCCACAGTAGTTCTTTGAACTGTAGTGCTGAACTTTGTTGTTTTTTTTTTTTTTTTTTTGAGATGGAGTCTCACTCTGTCACCCAGGCTGGAGTGCAGTGGCACAATCTCAGTTCACTGCAACCTTCGCCTCGTGGGTTCAAGCGATTCTCATGCTTCAGCCTCCCCAGGTAGCTGGGATGAAAGGTGTACACCAACGCACCAGGCTAATTTTTCGTATTTTTAGTAAAGACAGGATTTCACTATGCTAGCCAGGCTGGTCTTGAACTCCTGACCTCGTGATCTGTCCGCCTCAACCTCCCAAAGTGCTGGGATTACAGGCATGAGCCACCACACCTGGCCTGAACTCTGCTTTTCAAATGTTATTTATATGTGTAATAGCCACCCAAAAATGAACAGAATTTAAAAAGTGCATCTGAAAATTGTTTTACTTACTTTTTTATTTTTGCTTTTGTTTTTTTATTTTTAGTTTGGTGGAATAAACTACAAATTGAACTAAGCTATAATTTAATACTATCCTTAGCAATCAATCAAATTGCACACAGAGTAAATCAATTTTATTTGAAAATACTATGGTGCAAGCAAATAAATTAAAGCATCAAGTTGTTCAGTTAAAACTAAGATCCAGTTTAATTGTTCAAGAAAGTATCTATGGAGTACAGCTGCTAGGAATTGGTTACTGGGAGCCATTGAGTGCACAAAAAAGGAAAACCCAGTATTTAAAAAAAAAAAAAAAAAAAAACACCAACAGAATATTAAATGGAAATGTCTTTCTGGATTATGTAAATTTTTGGAAAGCAGTCTTTGAATTCATTTATGCTTCAAAATTAGGAAAAATCAAAAAAGAGTAATTCTTAAATATGATGGTCACATCTCAGGGGCATTAATAAACATAAGTTACATGGAGAATCTAAGAATTTAAAATTTTTCATCAGTATAGCCCAAATTTTTCATCTAGTCATAATGGTCTCTAGAGTTACTCTATGTCATTGAAAAATATCATTCTGAGACTGAGTTCATCTCTAAAATGACAATTAGATAAGTTAGTCTGATCAACAGGAATCTTGGCTAACCTACGAAGGTTATATAAATTAAACAAACTTTCTCAGAGAGTGCATCAGTCTGAAAATAACATCAACAAAATTGACACCAATCTGAAAATGAAACTCCTTACAGGCAGGGATGGTTTCTTACTCATTTTCAATGCACTTAACAGGGCATCTGGCAAATAGGAGATACTCAGTAAATGTCTGAATCAATGAAGAAATGAGGGTGTCTGGGCTGGGCAATTCAGTTGATTATAACAAGAAGGCAATGAAATTACTCTAAGGTAATGAAATTATTATTTGCAAATTAGGTATACCCTTTGGAACACTGAGTTCCATACAGACAAAACAAACTCCTTCATTGCAACGGACAAATATTTCAACCATTTCTGTTGTATTTACTGTTGATCACTAAAAAGAACCAGATGAGAAGCTGAGTAACAGAAAACTGTTTAAAGAGCATTTCTATTAATAAGATCACTGTTTTATACAATGTCAACATTTTGTACAATCAACAGCACTTTCAGTTATACGTGAAATAATTTCTATTCAGGGTCAAATTCTTAGAGAAATTATTTTCTTCTTGACTTTCAAGTAATAAACTAATAGAGCAGTCCTCCAACCACTCAGATTTCTGATATAGCCTCAGGAAAAAAACAACCTGTAAAATAAATATTGATGCTTCCATTAAAACTGAAAATCAAGGACTTTCTCAGTGTTTGGATTAAATTAATCAAAACTTTAGAAAGTAAAAAGGAGTTATCACTATGAATTTAAAAATGCAAATCTGCTTTGTCTTATAGGCTAAGCACGTTCTCAATGTCTTAATATTTGCATCTCATTTTTCTTTGTGTTTCTCCTGGTTTTTATTCTATATTTAGCTTCAGATATTCATTTAACAAATGGTTCTTACTCTATTTGTAGCACTATGCTAAGCTACTATAATTTAATGGTAAGCCAAAACAGAAAAAATCCAAATTCTTGTGTGTATACAGTTTAGTGAGGGAGATTGACAAGTAGACACACTAATGAAGGAAGCATAATTTGAGATGTGTTGTAAAGGAAACATGATGGAGGAAGAACAAGTTAAAAAAGAAGCCTGGTCTGTGCTAGAGACACCAAAGAGCTTTAAAAATGAATAGAGGTGAACTTGGTAAAAGAAAAAACAAACAGCCAATCAGTGATTATGAGTTTCAGGCAGAGGAAAGAGTATGTGAAAAGCCCCTTGGGAAGCGGCTGGATCACCTGAGGTCAGAAGTTCTAGACCAGCCTGGCCAACAAGGTGAAACCCCGTCTCTACTAAAAAATACAAAGAAAATTAGCCAGGCATGGTGGCGGGTGCCTGTAATCCCAGCTACTAGGGAGGCTGAGGCAGGAGAATCCCTTGAACCCAGGAGGCGGAGGTTGCAGTGAGCTGAGATCATGCCACTGCATTCCAGCCTGGGTGACAGAGCAAGGCTTCATATATATATATATATGAAGTATGTATGTATGTATGGTGTATATGTGTGTGTGTGTGTGTGTGTGTGTGTGTGTGTGTGTGTATAAACCCTATGGTTTTAAAAAATGGCATATTTAGATTCAGATACCCAAAAGAACAGTGTGTTTTAAACAGACAAGCAGAAGAAAGTGGCTTAGTAATGGAAGACAAAGTTTGAAAGGTAGACAGTTTGCAAATGCCTGGCCTTGCAGCTGTGTTAAAGAATAATTGCAGGAGCCAGTTAGATGGTTATTGTATATCCAAGTAAGATATAATGATGGTTTGGACTAGACTAGTGTCAGAGATAAAGGGACATATCTACAACATAATTAGGAGGAAAATTGTGACTCATTAAATACTAGGAGTAAAAATAAAGGTGTCAAAAACTAATACTCATTTCCTGATGTGAAATTGGATAGCAGATTTTATCATCCACTGAGATAATAAACAATGCACAATGCAAGAAGAGCAGGTTAGATTGAGAAGATCATGAGTTTAATCTTGAATATGCTGAGATTAAGGTGCCCTTGAAACACAAAGTGGAGTTTTCAATTGAATATATGGAAATAAAGGTCGGAGAAGACATCTGGATGGAAAATATGAATTTATGAGTTATCACTGTGCAGACGATAATTTTTAAACTATGGGAATGGATAAGAGTATATAGAAAAAAAATTGCATGGAATGACTCTTAAGGAGCTAACATTTAATGACTATAGAGTAGAAGGTAAAAAAGTAAAGGAGTCTGACAAGGAGTAACTAGGAAGTAACAGCCAAAGAAGGAGTAGAGTGTCATGGAAGGCAATGGCAAAATTTATCAGATGCTCCAGTCCACTGGACTGTCCACATGATTCCATGACCTCAAGACTTCAGTATAGCAGGATAGAGGAAGAAGCCCAATTGGAGGAAGGAAAAAAAAAATCAAGGTAGTATGTTTATACAACTTCTTCAAGAAGTTTTAACGTGAAAGTATAAATAGAGGTAAGATGATAAGTACAGAAAGGTGAGGAATCGAGGGAAAAAAATGTAACATGAAAGAAATTTGGGTATGTTTTATTGTTACTTGGAATTACTTGTTGACTAGAAGTTGCTAATACATAGAACATTGAAGAAAAAGGGAGAACATAGTTATTTATTTGGAGTTCAGCTCTCGTCACCCAGGCTGGAGTTCAGTGGCACAATCTCGGCTCACTGCAACCTCCGCCTCCCAGGTTCAAGCAATTCTCCAGCCTCAGCTCCCTCAGTAGCTAGGACTACAGGCATGTGCCACCACGGCTGCGTAATTTTTTGTATTTTTAGTAGAGACTGGGTTTCATCATGCTGGCCAGGCTGGTCTTGAACTCTCAACCTTGCGATCTGTCTGCCTCGACTTCCCAAAGTGCTGGGATTACAGGAGTGAGTCACCGTGCCTGGTAGAAGACAAGTTTCTTTAAAGTTTGGACCAGTAAGATCCCATGTACATGAGAGAAGATTCCTGCCAGAGGGCAGGGAAAACAGAGATACATAGCTTTAGGCTTCCGATTTCTGTCATTGTGGATGTCCCTGGATTTATGATTGCCTTCGCTTTATCTGACCATTTGTTTATGCCACCTTCTCTTGCTGTCTCATGTGTTTAGTCTTACTTCATCATTAACCGGGCAAAGATTAGAATTTAAAGGTCTTTTTGTACAACATTTTCTAACTACCTGAATTCTCACTAACAAAACTCTTGCTATGCAAATGCAGTGTAAATTTCTCCCTAAAAAGGATGTAAATTAGGTTCCTTTTTCATCATATGAATGTCGACGCAATTTCTTCACTATTTAAGAATTTGACAATTAAAAAATACAGCATGATTGCTAAAAACTGCCTCAGCCACCGAAGTAGCTGGGATTACAGGTGTGCGCCCCCATGCCCAGCTAATTTTTGTAATTTTAGTAAAGATGAGGTTTCACTATGTTGGCCAGGCTGGTCTCGACCCCTGACTTCAAGTGATCCACCTGCCTCAGCCTCCCAAAGTGCTGGGATTACAGGCATGATCCACCATGCCCAGCCTGATAAAAAACTTATTTTCAGAAATTAATGGAATAAACCATAAGGCAAACATGTAAAATATGGCTTTATTTTTTGTCATTAGCTACTATTTTTTATTTTGTTATTAGCCAGTACTTCCTCCAACTAAATCCACCGTACATCTGTAGGACAGAAGCAGAAGTAGAACAGACTTGAATAAGCCAGTTGTAGTGATTGAGGTCAATTCAGTATCAAGATAGAAGTTCTTCTTAAATGAAATGGAGCAGAGATCACAGTTCTACAGATACATTGTAATTCATACTCATGCACAGTTTGTCTTTCATTTCAACAAATTTTGAAAGGGATCACATAGAGAGCTCTATTCGTTTTCACAAGGGTTATTCTCTTTTGGGGAAGTTCAGAAAAATTGTCTTACTATATATATACGTTTTTAAGTTTCTGAAGTTCAAAATTTTCTGGCACCTTTAGTGTCTGTTTTACACAAAAGCTAACTTTTACCCAGTATTTTGTTCTCTAAAAAAGTCTGTGGGGGGGAAATAGGGGAGGGACAGTGGGGGTGGGGAGTTGGGGAGGGATAACATGAGGAGAAATGCTAGATATAGGTGATGGAGAGGAAGGCAGCAAACCACACTGCCATGTGTGTATCTATGCAACAGTCTTACATGTTCTTCACATGTACCCCAAAACCTAAAATGCAATTAAAAAAAAGCTCTGTGTCCTTTCTTCTAGGTGATTTACAGTGCTCTCTGCATGTTTTAAAGCTATATAGCCCATTCCACCTTCCTTAAATGCTACTAACACACCTGAGGAACATTTCCTAAAAGATTTATGCAGAGCTGTAAAATTATCCATGTCTGTTGAAGGCACACTCTAATAACTAATAATTTATTTTGGTCAGCAAACTCTAAGGGTAGCCAAAGTAGGATACTGGCCAAGAATTATATTACTGCTGGAGTAACACATCTTCATTACCTATTTTTTAATAGGTCAGTGTAAAGAAATGCATGGTTTAAGATCAACTGGACAGAGGTTGGAAAACTGTCTAATAGTTGGACAGCAAGAATCCTTATTAGTATTTACTAAAACCCAAACATAAATCAGGTGAAAACTGTACACATATTTATCACATTACCTTTGATACTGATGGGTTCAGAAAACAAAATAAAAACTGCTAAGTTTTATAAATTGACTAAATTTTATCTCCTGTTGAGTTTCCACATCTGTAAGATAAAACCTCATACATATTATATATGTATATCGGTGCAGATTTTTTAAAATGCATTTTAATTAGCTCATTTCCCACAGTTGTTTAAGAAAGATAGAAATTTATTGTAATGCAAAATTGGCATTAACATCACAAAATAGGAAGTAAGAATGATTCTGAGTAGGATTGATATTGCTCATATAAAATTAAGATATGTATTAGTAAGAAATTTATAGAAAAATATGAAAGGAAGAGACAGCTTCTTATAATACTCATATTTGTTAAAAGCTCTCAGATACCTCTGCTCAACCTCAGATTCCAGTTTTCTGCCCTTTCCTCACATATATTCTCTGCATTGCATCTTGCTTGCCCAGATGGTATTGACCTATAACTCAATATAGAGCATGAGTAAGAGACCCTTCAATGTCATGTAAGAAAAAAAGAATATGCGTACTCTATTATATATAATTTTGACAGTAACTAAAAATGTTACCTGTGTTTCTAATTTTCTAAAACATGTAGAAGTTTTTCACATATTCCTGATAGTTATTATATAAGCTATGGATTGCATGCCGGTAGTCTCAGAGCCAAGAAACTATGTAATAGTGAGAGCTTTCACTTCTTGAAACAGATGGTGACTTCTGAACTGTGCTAAATCTATAAGATATTAGATTTATTCATAAAATGTTGCCATGTCAATATGGAAAATCTGGCAAGATTTTCATCTTAAAAAGGTCAAACTTCATCACTTCAATATTAATTTGTGTATCTTTTTATCAGCTCTTCTATCTGGTATTTCTTAGAGAAAATGTAGGAAAGCTCAAGCTCAATATGGGAAGTATAGATCATACCTTATCATTACATTGGAATGTATGTACATATATAAAGCTAAACATTACTCCTGCTCCTTTATCCATGCATAGCCTGTCCATGCATAACATACATCAAAACTAGCTGCACAGCAAGTTACAATGCAGTTTATTCATACTAAATTGTGAAGATCTATTGTTGAAACTAAAATTTCTTTCATTACACAAGCTTATGAAAATCTTTAAAAGATATCTATTAATCTGTAAGTTGATAAATTTAGTACTGTTCAGGATTATTGGATAGAATGTTATGCTATATAAAGTTGTCTCTAAAATTGGCATATTTCTTGAGAAACATGGAAGTATTAGTTTGGTGCTTATTGATTCAAAAATAAATAAGGTAAAGCTTTTGAAGCAAAATCATCTTAGTCTGAATATGAACTGAACCTGAGTCTACAGAGTATGTTTATGGAATAATGCACCAGTGGACTCTTACCAGCCAGTTTGATGTTTTAAAAACATATTTGAATTGATTGTTTGACTGTGTAATCTCATTTGTGCCTTTAAATTGTGCAATTCAGTTCAAATGGTCAAAACAGAATGGCAATTAGCAAAATTACAAAAGGGAAAACTCCGGACCCAAATCCTCCTCTTACGGAAGGCCAAGAAGACAGAACTAGTTGATCCTCAAGTCCTGAGAGCAAACACAAACACCCCACTGAAGAGAAAGGGACAAGTAGCAAGTACATCTATAACATGAAAGGAAAAATGAACTCCATTTTGGAAATGAGAAATTTATCAGGGGACAACAGATGAAAGAAGATCTGCAAAGATATCAAGGTGTAGATAACAACATGTTCGTGGAAGAAAATGTTTGAGAACGAAAAGTTCCAGGTGAAAGGATGTTTAGCTCTTCAGCAAATCACCATCAAACAACTGTCATTTCTAATGCAGAGTTAACAATAGATAAAAATAAAAGGCAAGAAGTGTTTTTGAGCACTAGGAATGCATGCTTAGGAAGACTCCAGATTTTTTTCCATCCTTTATTATTAGTGGTACATTTCTACCACTGTCAGAAAAGACTATTGAGGAAGTTTGAATTATTTTTGTGCCGTGGCAGAGCATACAGCAAAATAACTTCAATTCTTAAAAGTTTTCTCTCTCTAATTCTAAAATGTGTATAGTTTATCACTTTCGAGACAAGACTTTGACAGCTATATAAGAAAGTAATATGAAACAAATGAAGACTTGGGACAAATTGAAATTATAAAAATTTGGACAGCATAGCAATAGTTGATGGGGGTCAGAGAACACTCTGGTGTACAGCACAGCTAAATAATAGGATTTAACATGTTGAAAAATAAGATTCAGAGGAAACATCAAGAGATGATTTGTTAATTAAGTGATGAAGTGGTTATTTAACAATATATTGATCTTTTGTGCATTTTTCATCCCACTTCGGTAGTCCCCTTAGCCCTCCTTAATTGGAATTCATCATTGTGGTTACAGAGTATTTGATTACTGCCTTAAAATGACTATCAGACTTTATTGTGAAAATTTTTGAAGCCTATTCCTAGTAGTAGAGCTCAATCCTTGAAAACATTTCTCTCAACTTCTTTAGAATTCTGGGTTCATTCAAAATATAGAGCATTCTATTTATTTAAAATAAAAAAAAACACCTATCTTTGTAAATGAAGCTAAAGGAAGCTACGTCAGCTTCCTCCACAACAAATTGCTCATGACTTTATCAACATATAAAATGTAGATATATGATCATATAAACTGTTTTACAATTTAACATCTATGAACTCTTTTCCACCTAATACAGAATTCAGTAAAGAATAATTTAAGGCTTTTTAAAAGATTTACTAATTTTCTTTAAAATTGAAGGCAGGTTCCATAGACAGGTACTGGTATTGAGCCAAAGTGTTTCAACTCAATAAATATATAATGAAGACTTTTAATATTTCTTCAGATAATTTATTTTAATTGCCATCATAAGACACAGTAAATTTCTATTTTATGGTATTTGAAATAGAATTGTGTCCTGGTCCCTCTTACTTTCTAACTTTGTAATAGCTGGCCTAATTCTAATTGCCAGTAATATCAGAACTCCATCCTGCCCTTCAAAGACAAAATGTTACAAAGATAAAAAGAAGGAGGGTGCAGGACAAAGCCCTATACCATTTACTATAAAACAGGAATATACTGCGCCTCGTGATGACATTATGTCCACAGTGTCCAGCGGCATCTGCTGATCTACATAGGGGCTAGTTAGACTCTAAATACAGCTTCCACCATTTGAAGTACAAAAATTTCCAGTCATATATGATGGACATGCCCTGGGAATCCCTTCCCCTCTACTCAAAGAATAAAATAGCAAAGGAGCATTCTCCTGTTTGCATGGTAATAGCAGTGTCCCTCATCACTTTCACCGGGGTCCTGTAGCAGAAATTAGGGTAAAGGACAATCCCAAGTCCTCTGTCACCTCAGCCTCAGGGAAAGTGACAGAAACACAGTTCCGGTGTGGCATAACCTCGTAGAATAGGAATATATAGAATTCTTTGAAAAGGAAACGTAGGAATGTATAGCATCCTTAGAATAGGAAAAAGTAAAGTCTTGGCTTGATGATGCACAGAAATCACCAACAAGCGAGTCTAATATTTGGCATACATGTGGCAAGCAAGTCCTGAAGATTTCTAAACATATTTGGAGAGGGATATTCTATGATGGTTTATAATTCCTGCAGTTAAGAGAGAGTGTTCTCAGCCACTGAAACTTAGTAACTGCATCTTAGGTCAGATTCCTTGGAAACGGTCTGTGCCACGGAGATTTGCATGCACAAAGTTTATTAGAGAATGCTGTTAGGAACAAGACTTGGAAGGCAGTGAGGGAAACAGGTTTGAACAGAGGCAGAAGTTGAATTGCAAAGTAGCTGAGGCAGAGGCCTCAGCTGTCCATAAAGGGAGTCTGGACTTGAGATGCTCATATTTTCCTGAATGTAGTCAAGAGGACCATCCCCTTTCATCCCAGAGGCCTCTGGGCAGCACATCACAAAGTATTCACTGTTACTGATTGAGGCTCACAGCTACAATCAACACTTACCTCTTGAAGAAGCCCGAGGCACTTGAATTTGACTTACACCTAAGCAAGCCAATGTTGCTTTCAGATAAACTAGACATGTATCCCCACATCTGCTATTGCCCCACCACAGTAACCAAGGAGCTACATTTCCCATGTTAGTGACTGGTTCTACTGTTTCTTATGAGGAGCAACACAAAGAAACAGTGACTTTTCCAAAGAACAGCTAATCATACCAAAACCACAAAATGCTAATTGTATAAATTTGCATCAGCATAGACATATGTAACTCCAAATAATGCCACTCACTGATATATTATTAGAACATAGAGCATAACCTAAGTAGGATATGCCTGGGTATAGAGCAAAAGAAGCAATCTTTATAGATTATTCTGCTTCAAAATGAAGGCATAGGACACATAAAAGGCAGAATCCTGCAAGTGGGGAAGTGAGGAAGCAAAGCACTCTGTGTAACTGCAGAGGATCTTACCTGTTTCTTTTTTGAAACATAAAGATAATTACACTCACTTTCTGCTATACAGGCTTCTGTGAATTTCATATGTATGAAAGTGCTTTAAAAAACATCAAGTATGCCTCAAAAGAAAGTATTATTGTTATGGTTTGTCACACACATACACCTATTTCTTCTATTGCTGCTGTAGGACTAGAAAAAATGCTCACTACTTTTTATTTTATAGCATCTTATTAAAAACACTTCATAATTAGGCAGTTAGCAGAGTGACTAATCCACTATCCTCTGGTGCAAATGTCTTTGAAGGTTCTTGCTTGTTAGGCTTCTCTCCTTTGCAATTTCATAAACAAGAAAGTGATAGTCCTGGTGCCATCAGAGGCCAAGCTCTGGCAGGGTCATGGAGTGGACACATGCCTCTTCCTCTCTGTACTACATTAAGCAGATCTGTTTCCATATCATCAGGGAAGAAAACTGTCCAGATGATTGTGAGGTGGATATGTAAGTGTCTGTTAAGTTTTGAGTCTGTTACCATCAAAGGATATGCTGAAAACTTCACTTGCATTAATCTCATTTAGTCATTTCTTCAGGTCCATTAATAGTTATGTAATATATGTTTATTTTGCACTTATGACAGTCACTATGATAAATATTTTTACACACTATCTCACTTATTCTTTATAATATTTTAAGGATTAGTTTCTTTTATGATACTCATTTAAGAAGTGAGGAAACTCAGACTTAAGGAGATTAGGTAATTTATCTAAAGTCATGCAAGTATAAGCAATTCAAACAGGGTTCCTAGGCCATTTTACTCTAGAGCCCTTATATTTAGCCATACTATACAACCCATTCCTGAAATATTCTTTAAATGAGGTCACTCTCAAATCAAATCAATAGGAAACCTCCCCGATCTCCATCATTTATCATTTCATGAACAAATTACATATCTTATAATCAAGCTTTTTTTCTCAGCTCCTTACATCTTTATCCTCCTCTAACACCGAAGTTTCATGGGCTTCCCACTCATTGGAGCCATAATCTCTACTGTCCCAAACACAGTCCCACATTTCCCACCACATGCATAATAGTTAATGCTACAATTCCTTCCCTAAATATTCTGTTTTTTCCTATGAAATTGTACACTATGCTTTCTTCAAGCCAATCACTCTCCAAAAGCTAGCCTAGACTGGTCCCAATGCATACTCAACTCCTTTGTTCTCAATTCCCAGCATGCTCGTGTCTTGTGAAGGATTTTTCTATTAATCTTTTGTTATCTCATCTCCAAAATCAAACAATAAATGGTGCAAAATCTCTTCCTTCTGTCACATGTAAATTACTATAAGAACGCTAGTATATATTAGAGATAATCCCTAAGACCACATGTGAAACTGAATCAACACAATATAAACAAGTATATGAGTGTTGAAATGTTACAGTCAGAAAATCAATTATACAGACTTCACCACAGAAATCTTACTAAAGGGGATTACTTAAGTATCTAAAGGCCATGGAAATTTAGCTTTTTAGAGAGATTTGCAGTAGGTTTGCCATATGCAAATATACAAATAATAAAATGTTCATAAAGAAATAAGAAAATTGACTTAAACCTAATGGGAACTCCAAAAGTTATGTTGCAAAAAAAGGAACGACATTAATACAGGGCCTTCAAGTTAAATGGAGAGGCTGTTGATTCTTTTTTCTTAAAGAAAAGATCTAAATTATATTAATGATAACATAGCTATCACTAATTAAGCTCTTACTATTTTCTAAGCATACTTTAGTCTTCACCTGTAGTTAATTATTTACACCTGTATTTAATTATTTATTTATAATACAGACCCAGTGAGTTACTATTATACTTATTTTAAAGAAGAGGACAATGAGGCACATAAGGCCTCAGGACACTGAAAAATCACACAGAAGTTGTCAAAGTCAGGAAATTTGAATTCAGAGTCTAATTCTAACGGCTACTCAACATTGCAGAGCAATAAATGAAGTTAAAATGTCTTATACTTTACATTTCATGAAAATCTTAAGAAGTATTCAAAATTCTCTTGTTTTTCATTCCAAAATAAGCTTTATAAAATTAGTGAACATAACAATTTTGAAAACTCAACTCTAAGACTTAAAAACGTACAAAATCTAAAACTTTTATTTTCTATTTTCACTTATACAACTGCCATTTCTCTATTAGAAATTTCACGCAATAAAATTTAGCACAGGTTTTATTCTAATCATGATAATATATTGCAAGAAACATGAAATTCGCATACCATTTATAAATTCAGGAAATTCAAAAAGGGGTAGAAAAAATTATTTTCACTTAGCCCACAAAATGCATATGATAAACTTAAATGTATTTTAAAGATGTTTATAAGTTATCATATGATGCTATACTTACTACAAACCAAAAATTTTAACGTGTTTGCTATTATGAAAAACGCCATATATTAGTCTGTGCTCACACTGCTATGAAGACAAACCTGATACTGGGTAATTTAAAAATAAAAGACGTTTAATTGACTCACAGTTTGGCATGGCTGGAGAAGGCCTCAGGAAACTTGCAATCATGGCAGAACGCACCTCCTCGAAGGGCGACTGGAGAGAGAATGAGGGCAAGCAGGGAAATGCCAGAGGCTTATAAAACCAACAAACCTCGCGAGATTCACTCATCGGCGAACAACACGGGAGAAACGCCTCCGTGATTCAATTACTTCCACCTGGTCCTCTGGTCCTGCCCTTGGCATGTGGGGATTATTACAATTCAAGATGAGATTTGAGACACGGAGCCAAACCACATCAAGCCATAACATTCTATTACTTAAAATTCATTAGGCTATAATTGGTAGGTACTATTTAAATATATTTTTTCATCTTAGAAAATTATGTGGATAAATTACAGTTCTATTGTAGACACGTTTTTAATTCCATAAATCCAACAAAGTTCAGCACATTCCCCTTCTATCTAATACAAGGAGGTATGTTACACTAAAATGAGTATTTATTTCTAATTAAAAGATTGACACAAATCGATACGCTATTTTTCAGATTTTTCTCAACCAAGATTACTGATTATTGTTTGAGAGAACAGTTGCTTTAAAATATCACATGTGATTGTTCAAAAGTATGTCTAAGTGCTTAATTAAAGAATTTTCATTGCTGGGTTTATTTCTGGGCTCAGGAATAAGAGGAGTGATTTTTTTTTATTACATGATAATATGTAATAAAAAAATATGATCCACTGAGAAGACAGCAAATTTTATTTCTAATGTATATTTTAATGGTCCAAAATAATTGTTATCACAAAATATGTTTACTTTTTTCTAAAATATTTAAATGTAAGATTGAAAAGTTACATTAACGGTAACATAAATTCAATCCCCTCATTTTTCTGCTGAAGAAACTTCATGCCTGAGAGGAAAGGAGACTTACGTGGATCCACATGACTCAAGGCAAAAATGGGAAAGTTAGAACTAGATGTACAGTTGGCACTCTTTCCCCTCCACCCATCTCTTATATTGATTATTATAGGTGAGATGCTGCTACCTTTATCTTTCCCCTCTCTGTGACCTATGTTTTACTTCCTATTATATATAAAGAAAAGAGCTATCAGTGGTTCATTATGCCAGGCTCACAGAACACTTGACTCTTTTTCTTTGTGAGAGGATCAAACAGACCAAATCAAATAACTCCTCTTTTTCAAACATGACCTGGAAGCCTTCTGTTTATAAGAACAATCATGCTCATTTCTCTGGTCATCATAAGTGAAAATTAGTGATTTTGAGTAACACAAAATCACAGAATCTTATTTTTTAAAAACTATGGGTAAGTCTGCATTCTCATCACTAATGCATATGGGATTTATCTAAAACCTTATTAAGACTTTAAAGCTTGGTAGCATTAACTAAATTTTAACAATAATGGGAAATTGCTATTCCAGAAAGCATCCCATTTCATTCCACGTTTATGGACTCTGTGCATGTTAGGGACTTGTTTACATTAAGGAAATGTATTTTTCCTTGCAATTTTATGTGCATTAGTCCCCTACCTTTTCTTTTAAGAAAAAAAGAAAGAACATGCATAACCATAAATTTATCTTCCTCTTTTTACTTTACTGTCCTTAACTATTTCCTAATCATGAAATATAAACTCTGTGCGGGCAGGACTAGTGTTTTTAATCAGTGTTTCTTCACAGCACTTAATTTACTGCTAGTATACAGTATGTGTTCAAAGGATATTTCTCAAATGAATGAAGCAAAGTTTTCTTATCTTCCCTGTGTTTTTTCTGTAAACAAAATACTCCCAGCTCCTAACCCATTTTCAACAACATGATTTGGGAAATCCTCACCATCCTAACTATTCTCTACATTCTTCATTCAATGTATCAGCCACCAGATAATCTGTCAGAGACAATGGAATTCAGTATTCCCTTTATAATATAAAGATGCATAACAAAAGTGAGATTATAATATGCTCAAAGAAGAATGAATTCGCTTTTCTCAATTTTCAGGTCATTCAGATTGTGGTTTTAGACAGCTGAGTCTCTGTTTCACATAAACAGCCTGAAATTACTTAAGTTGCTTAGTCAGACTACCAGATTTTACCACTCTCATAATAGGTAAACATTCTCAGGAGATTTAACACATTAAGCAAAGTTCTCAATCATTCACAGCTTGTGGTCAATTTCTTCCATCAGATAAAATTTTCTCCTAACCCCTAGCTGTGAGAGCCGCTTGCTGAAGGAATGGAAGTTTACAAATGGAACAGATGATTTTCTAACTTGTGGCACTGCCCCGAAAGTCAAGTTTGAGCACAGCCCCTAGTCAAGGAGCCAGGATATGTAAAAGTACTAGGAAATGAAGAAAGGAAAGAGCCAGGGTGAGAGTTAAACACAGTGAGGGCATTTAGGATAACACTGAAACAAATTTTCTCCCTATTCATGTATTTTCAGTATACATGATTCAGTACATTTTCATTAGGAGTCTACTATGAGTCAGTTACTTTAAGACCCTACAGTTACAGAGGATAATGGAAAAATGTGTTTCTGACATTATGAAATTTTAGCACACTAAGATAAATGTAAGAAACAAGTGAACAAGTATATAGTTAGTCATTTTGAAAAATGTTTCAGGTAAAATAGAATGCAGAGATACAACAATAATGGCAGGGGGGTGGGAGGGATTCAATAAAGAGTCAGGAGAGAACACCAGAGAGGGGATGATCAGAGACACGTGGATGAGAAGAAGCCTGTCATTTGAAGAATGAAGCAATGTATGTGGATGTGGATATGGATATAAATATATCTCTGTTAAAGAAAGAAGTCAGGGTGAATAATGACTGCTATAGTAACATGTTTTAAAAAGTTCTTACCAAATCTGAAAAGCACTGTGACTTTCTTTCCCCTAATAAGATGTCAGAAACTCACTGCCTACACAGATTTGGGAAAGCAGCCTCCTTGCAAATCAATCGTCTGCCTGGGCCCGAATTGTCTATCTGGAGTGTGTGCTGGCTCTGTAAGGAGTTGAATTTCCACCCATCTGGGTGCAATGAAACAGGCTGCTGCACATGAACCCCATTTTTATGAGTATTTTATAACCTCATTTCTATCTACCTTCAGACAAACTAGAGTATCTGCCTCTTATTTCTGCAACATCAATGTTCTTAGTATTTCAATCAGATGGTAGCCTGTCTAGTTTCTCAGCCAACTGCCTCCTCAGACTTTACCTGGACAAACTCCTAGGACATATTTGAGAGGTCACAAGTTGGGCTAATACAAGCTCCATACAGGAATGTCTTTTCCAAAAGTCTGTAAAACACACCCACCTCTATCTGCCTCTGAGGCTCCAGAGACCACTTATCTGGGCTTAAACACCTTTAGTTTCATATGCTTTTCAAAGTGGTACCTAAATTCAATCCAGTGAGAAAGAATTGAACATCTATGATGTGGTCAGTACTCTGCTGGATTCTATGGAGAAGAGAAAAGTTAATCACAAAAAATATAAAAAATACTGACTCATACTTTAAGCATGCTAAAGTATGCCTCAGCATCTGGTGAAATATGCTCATCTCTGCAAATTGTTTTGCAATGCAAACAAAAAAGGTGAAAAGATGGATGAATAGAGGAATATATATAAGTGATAGTACAAATATAGCAAAATGATAATCAAATACAGCAAAATGTTAATTGTAAGTAGGTACATGACTTTATACTGTGAAATCCCTTTAATTTGTCTAAATGCTTAAAATGTTTGATACTAAAATATTGGGGAAAAAAACAACTGATCACTGTTTATGTGAATCTTACCATTCAGGTAAATACTCACAAAAAATAACTACTATACTGTGAAGTACTGATTGTAAGTGCTATGGGAATTCAGAGAGAAATCAACATAAATTGACACATGAGGAAGTAGGGCCACTTGAGATTTGAAGATGGTACAGGATTTTCAAAGATAAAGTGGGAAAGAAAGAGCATTTCAAGTGGGAGAAACAACATGAGCAAACATCTAGAGGGGAGAACGGAATGGCGGTTCTACAGGAGAACAAGAACAACTGAACAGGGTTGAGAATAGAATCACTGGAAAACCTAGTGAAACTATGTATCAGGTCCTGGTGGTAGAAAAAAACCATGGTCCCTTCTTTTAAGAAGTTGATAATATTTGGTATCAATAAGAGGAAATAAAAACCAGATTTATAAACAGTGGTCATATAGTCATATAAAAATGAACAAAGAAAGTGACTAGATGAACATGGGCACTTAAGAATACTTCAGACCGCCAGGTAATCATTAATGTGATGATGTAAAACAGATGAAAAAAATTTGAGCTTCCCTTTATCACCATGATTTTATTGTGCTAGAGAAGTAAGGCACAATGTTTGTACTGGGGCCATTTGAATCCCTCCTTTCTCAAGACAAAGGTTTCTACCACGTTAGCTTTTCCTAGGCCAGCTCAGGCCACAGCATAGATGATTGTAACAGGGCACTGTCATTTTCCTCCATCATATACCAGACCCCCTCACCCAAGCAGAAAGCCATGCAGAACCAAAGTCACAATGGAAACAACTGAATGGAAAGATACGGAGTAGCTCAAGGATCAAAATAAATTCTCAAGAACCATGTTCAGAAAGCACAGAAACTGGGGTGTGTCCCTGGGATCCAGGTCATTTTCTACAGGGATATATTCCAACAGTTCTCATTACCACTTAAAATTCAAAATCAAGGCCAGGCATGGTGGCTCACACCTGTAATCCCAGCACTTTGGGAGGCCGAGATGAGCGGATCACCTGAGGTCAGAAGTTCGAGACCAGCCTGGCTAACATGGCGAAACTTCGTTTCTACTAAAAATACAAAAATTAGTCGGTGTGGTGGCATGCATCTGTAATCCCAGCTACTTGGGAGGCTGAGGCAGGAGAATCACTTGAACCTGGGAGGAGGAGATTGCAGTAAGCTGAGCTCACACCACTGCACTCCAGGCTAAGCGACAGAGTGAGACTCTGTCTCTAGATTGATTGATTAATTAATTAATTAAAATTTAAAATCAAAGGAGAGAACATCTGAGGAGACCAGCCTCTGCTGCAGCCCACCTCTGGGCCAGAGAAGGACAGTCACCTAAGTGATAGTTCCCACGAAGACGGTATTCATTAGGGACATGCAGTTTTTCCAAGCAAGTGACTTCACCTTCTGAGACACACCTGACAGGGGAATAATAGCAGTATCCACCTGATAGAATTATGCAAGGACCAACTGGGATAAAAATAATAGAAGGGAACCCTTATGGTGCTTATTATGTGACAAACACTCTTCTGAATATTTTGCAAATACTAAGTCACCTAATTCTATAAACAATTCTTTGAGACTTATGTGATTAAACTTTGCAACTCACGTTTTAAAATTTAACTCAAAATTAACATGAAACAATTCCTGTTCTGTGAGGCATATTTAAGCCTGAGTTCTGAATGCCCATCAAGTATATCTCTCTAAAAGCATCCACTTGAAAATTTGAGCCTGTTTATTCGTTTCTCATTTTTGTAGATTCTGTCACATTTACTCTTTTCCCTACTGCACATTGATATAATCAGTTTTCGTGTTTCTGTTGTTTTTCATTGATGATGGTCCCATTTGTTTCTCTCTCTTTGCCTGCAGACCATTTTAATAACCACCTCTGGTCTCCTAAGTGGAATGATTGAATTATTACTTCTCCTCACCAATATAGTTTATAATATAATTACCACAATTTTATCTTGTTTTTTTTTTTAACCTAGTGACACACTTTAAAATTAGAGATGGGAATTGAAACACATCTTTACCTAGGGAAAAAGGTGCCTAATTTTAATACTCAGTTAATTTCAAATATAGAATAATGAGAGGGGAAAAAAAGCCTTGGTGCCCCATATTATCATTAACACTCAGCACAGCATATGGTGAGAATAAAGGGAATTTGCAGTGACTGGCAAGCTAAGCCTGACCTCTGCTCTACAACCCTCAAAGAGGATAGAGAACATAAAGCTAAGCCTAACCTCTGTCCTACAGCCTTCAAAGAGAATGGAAAATGTATCGAGTTACAGAAATTATGACCTACTGACAGACTCTACCTCATTTCTAGGGGAGGATGTGGAGGTAGTAAATATGGAAACAATTTTTCAGGCAAAGAAATATTCTGATGGTAAGAAACATAAACCACAATCAAATGTGAATGTCAGTGTGTGATGTGCTGACTGTCTGGATGAAGTTTATTAAGAGAAAAGGCAGCATTTACAATTCAGTTGTCCCCTTGCTTTTAAAGACACCTAAGAAGCTTTTGAAAATACTACTCGCCTACTGCTTCTCCCTCAGCAAAAAGAAAGGAAATAAATTCTATTGTGTTTCTCTTTGAAAAAAAAAAAAAGAATAAAGCTTGAGCCTCCTTTCAGCTGAAATTCAAGCTTCAGAATTAAGTTAAGATGTAGAGGATGATAGGCACCAGCCAGCATGTGTCCTCCCAGCTCACTGCAAGATGCTCATAAAGATGGTCCTTTTCATCCTCTGGTGAATCCAAATAGATGGACAGATGGAAAGAGAGAGAGAGATAAACAGATAAATCAGTAGATAGATATGGACAGGAGACATTTCAAATGTTCGTCCCCTTAGATGCCTTTTTGTACTCTAGGTCTGAAATCTATCCCTTCAAGTTGTCACTGCTTACTGTTAGGCAGGCAAGATTCAGGTCTGATCTCAAACCTCAACAAGCTAATGTTCTCAACTATATTAAAAATTTCTAAAATATATTACATATATGTGGTATATATGTAAAATACATTTGTAATAAATTTAAATATAGTACATATGCAGTCATATGTAAATATATGTAATATATTATATATAAAATATATATGTATTATATATTTCATACATAAAAGATAAAATACATATATGCATTATGTTTCATATGTAAAATATGTGATATATATGTATTACATGGTACATATATGCATATATACATATATATCTATGTATATACACATACATGTATAATATTACATATTGCATAATATTTAGCTGTTGTTAATAACTTGTTTTACCCAAACATTAAGAAATGGAGTTACTCTGAGGGTAAAATAGGGGAATAATAGCAGTATTCCCCCTCAATAAAAATGTTTGTCAATACACCTAAAGTATTTACATTCACCTTTTTAAATTATTTCTGAAAAAGCTTTTCTTTATTAAAAAAAAAAGTAAAAATTAGGCAGAGTTATCATTATCAGATGGCAGCTGGATTACTATAACTTGGCTTTTGGAATTTTTTAGTCCATTTAAAAAATAATTTCAAGTGCCTGTAGCCAAAGGATGTGCACACAGTCACGGAGACAACTCACTCTGACCCCAATAACTGCTAGCTGAAAACAATGGTTGTTCTATGAATGCCCTGTGTGCTCACAGAGAAAGATGGCTGAGTAAGGAGTGTTCTTTTCCACTGGATTGATAACAATGAGATAATCTTTTTCTGCCAAAGATTATCTCAATGTTCTATATACAATGTTCTACATACAGCCAATTCCCAAGGGAATTACTAAATTTAATCTTAACCACTGCATTTCACATTTTTCAAGAGTTATATTTGTCATTTGGTTTGTGATACCTACTATTTGATCTAAACTATTCACTTCTGCCTTTCATTTTCTTATTCATCTGGAAGCTAAATCAACAAAACAGCTTGGCCTGCTAAATCATATGTTCTCACCATGGAGGTCTACCATATTTTTTAAAGCAAAAATATCATTCAAAATATCCTATTATCAATAGTAAAAAAGAAGTAAATTTTTCCCCTGAAAGGAACAGAAAGAATGATAAGCACTCTAAAAGATGTGCGGGGAATGTCAAAGACCAAAAGGCAAATACATTTTCATAACTACATTAAGTAACAAATGGAGCTGCACAGAATTATTCAGCTAAAATTCAAGCTGAGTTGAACACCAGGGTACAGCCACTCACCTTACATGAGTGCTTTACCTTATAAGTGAACTTATGTTCCACCTGAAGTGTTCTCAGCTCTCTGCCATTTTGATTTTAGCCTTCATCACATTTTAACCAGAAAGCCTTTGCTCTGAATCATCTTGAGGTAATACTGATGGGCAGAAAGCCAATAATGAAAGGGCTGTAGCAAATCTACATGTGAACAAAAGCAGATAAATCACAATCATTTAATCAGTGATCAAGGCTCTCTACTAATTAATGGAATTATTTTGAAACAAACTTTCCATTCAATGTAGGATCTATAACAGAATAAAAGGAAGACAGAAAATACGTGTTTTCCAATAAACTGCTGTAAAAAGGAAGTGAACTTTTTGCTGAAAAGACCCCTGAACATGTTTGGAATCCTATTTTCAAAAGATATAGGAATATGACACATTCATATGCACAAGGATTCACAAACAAAGCTAAATGAACATATGCTTCAATAGCGTAAGGAATGAAACCACTCCCCAGGTCCAGGAGTTGCAGGGGAAGGTTTTCATAAAAAGTTCCTCAAGTTATGTGTAGAGTTTAAAATAGTGATGAACAAGAAGGTTACTTAGTATATTTCTTTTTAAGGGGAACAATAATGGTAAGATATTAAATTAGTGTGTTTTCATTTCATCTTTAAATCTGTTTTAATCAACCATATCCAAAGCTGAGGCTTCTTAACCAGGAAGTTAGCACACAGAACAAAGCATCTTAGCGTTGACCTCCAAATGACTTCCTGTATCTGCAGCGAAACAGTCTTAGAGAGTATGTTTGGAGTAGATCAATGAAGTGATTGCCAGGATCTTCTTCCCTATACCCTCAAGGACCTACCCACACCTTGAGAAAAGGAGGTGATGCTATAGAACTGTCCAAAAAGAAATGAGGAACTAGAAAGTAATGGGCATGTTTGTAGCAGAACCTCCAGGTGTTCAAGAGGATGCTAACTTTGAACTCAACATTAGCTCCAACATGGTACATGGGCGATGGCACAAAAATAATGGTGGAAAGTGGCTAAAGAGTGGTTATCAAGCAGTGGTCCTCGTTTCTCATAAACTGCGTGTGACACACAAGCCATGCAGATGTCCCCACACTCTTCAGTAAAGCATTCAATAAATACTCATTCTGCCACTATGAACATTCCAGAATGATGCATACCTATATATGGAGTACTGAGCCTTGTTACGGTGCATTTCATATTGTACATGAAGGCTGTGCCAACTGTACTCCTGCCAGCAGTGCCCACTTTCCCACCAGCACTAAATATTTTCAGCCTTTTATAAAATTGACAAAATATTAGGTAGAAATGGTATTTCATCATTAGTTTAAAAAATGTTTATTCGGTACCTATTTCCTAGGCATAGGTCATAAAACTTTATGGGGCCCAACTTAAATAAAAACAACATTCTTAAGTATTATACTTACTGTTTCTCCAGCAGTATTCCAAAATTTTCACCCATATTAACATTTCATCATCATGACAACCCTATAAGAAAAATACTACTATCATCCCCTTTTTACAGAAAAGGAAGCTGAGCACAGAGATATGAAATAGCTTGTCCAAGGTTACTCAACTAACTAGAATTCAAACTCGAACAACCTGGCCCCAGAACCTTCACCTTCTGTTATTATAGAAGCAATTTTCGAATAGTATATGACATGAGGAAAGTGGAGTGGAAGTCCTCAAAGATGGTGGATGCGGAGACAAAGGCAAGTGTTATTGAGTAGAAGCAAGTCTGCCGAGACAAGCCTCAACGTTCATGGTACACTCGTGATCTTTGGATCAGGAAGAGTCTCTTAAGTGTCCAGTGAACAAAAAGATATAGAAAATTACAAAGTCCTGGGAGAAAAAGCAAAAAGCCATTACATTGATCTCAGGTCGTAAAAAGATTGTGGTTTCCATTCAGTCACAAGAAGTGAATCTGGAGAGCTAAAGAGGGAAGTATATGCACAAAATCGACAAAGAGCCTTCTTCCCGGGGCATGGCCTGGGATATTCATGGAAGGCCTGTTGTTCCCAGTCTTCTGAACACTGCGGAGAAACGTGAACTTCCTATTTATATAAGCATTTAATAGAGATTGCCCTGACTCCTCTACCATGAAAACTAAACCCCAAGTCAAGTACTTTTGGAATAGAGCAGAGCATGCTTATTCCCCATTTCCCAGTCACTAGCTGAATATTTCCCTAAAGTGGTTTATAAAATAGTTAAGTCTTGTTACTAATGGAGAAGCAAGGCATTGCATGCACATTTATGTAAAGATTCTAAAGATTCAGAAGAAACTTTAATAATCATGGAATTATTATTTCCTGATCCTGACCAGTACTCCAAATTAATCCTACAAATGACTCCAAGTCCAGTCCATCAGTAACCAAAAAAATTACCTGCTGCCTTATAATTCTTACTTTTTGAAGTATAAAGAAATTTATACGCTCATTCATCATATGTTATCTTGTGTGTTAATGAACTTTCTAAAGGAAAGAGATTTTTCTAACAGCTTTTTACCTTTTCTCACTTACACTGGTATTTCAGAAACTGAAAGATAACTATGAAGAGGAGAGTGGGTGAGTTTCAAATGCATGGAAAGCAAAGGCAGGTAGCGCATGAAGAGAGTGAAAAGAATCTAAAATGCTTTGAACATTACAAAAAATGATTATATTTACTTTAGATTCCAGCTGAGATACAGATCCATATTTGTTTTCTTTCTGCCCCAGATATCAACTTGCAGCTAGAACTATTAAGATATCCAATTAACATGTGGACAGCAAAAATTTCAAAATAAGGAAAATGAAAAAGAGGCAAAGACAGTTTTATTCCTAGTCAGTATTTTCTCTCACAGTTTCTCCAATTTCCATCCGACATAGGGAAATTGGTATGTACTGAAGATTGTTATTGCCTTCTGAACATGTAAGAGCTTTGACACAAAAGGAACTTTGGGGCTTTATGATTTATTGCCTTATCATTTTTAGTGCCATCTCTTTTCATCCTGAAATTCAGGGCAGGCTACAGGACATATTAAAAGGGCAACATTTTCCGGATTCCCTTTTTAAAGGGCAAAGCACTTACCATTTTCTACGTAGAAAGCACTTATCTTTCGGCTCAGTGTTTTCAGTGAGCCACATTGAAGGCTGCGTTTTAGATCTCTTTATTACCAGAAAATTTATTTTTCCCATACTCAACCAACTTTTAAATTTTTATGTACCATGATTCTTATTTTCCTGAAAACTGTAACTATTTGGGACTACTTTAGTTCTACTTTTAAGGCAATTGTGCTTTTTCATGCACACTATACACACCACACACACACACACACACACACACACGTACAGATCCATGATGGAACTGCCTCCAAACTGCGGGGGTCCATGGGACCCTTTCTGTCAGCAGAGTCTATCACTCACTGTCTAAAGAGGCAAAGCCCCACTACCACCTCCACCCCAAAAGGACAGAAATCTTAAAGGTATAAGTCACCTAGAATTACGTACACACTACCCACGCATTTAGTAAGTGACCATGATTAAACTTAAAATGTAACCAAATACCTTCTCTTGAGCCTATTCTAATTTTTAAAAATTTTCTTTACCATGAACCAAAATCTGATTGCAGATTTCGAAATGAATACCACAGGTTGTATTTTTTTCCCCCTTAGGCTCGCGCCCTTAATTATTCTTTTTCATGGGCAATTGTAAAGCTCAGCTCCAGCTTTCTAGGAGCTCCAGGATAAGAAGCTGGCAAACACTTCTAAAGAGCCAGATAATGAATATTTCAGGCCTTGCAGGCCATAGAGTCTATGCCAAACTACTCGACTTTGCCACCGCAGCTCTAGAACAGACATGGACGATATGGAAACAAATGGATATGGCTGCGCTCCCACAAAATTTCAAGTGTGCTGGATTTGACTCTTTGTCCTTAGTTTTTCAGTCATGAGTTTAGGATATAAACTGATACTTTTATCTTAGTTGTGCACCACATTAAAATTTCCAAAACCAATTTAAAATGTCAGAAAATAAAATCAAATTAACATTTGAAAATCAGTAGATGTATGTCCCAAATAATACCAAATTTGTAATTCTACCTAAATGTTTACGTAGACCAGTTTTGAACAGCTCATTAACTTTTGCAAGATTGGCAATTTTCAGAAGCAATGAGTTATCGAATACACACAATTAAATGGAAGTACATTCTAACTACAATTCCAGATAACACTTAAGTAATTTTTGTCCAGCTATCACCACCACCCCCATAGCATTAAAAGTAACTCTGAAGCATCTTCCACATATCACCATATTACCACAAGCACAAAAGACAGAAACAAAGGTTTGGTGCCAAAATGTTTACCTAAAAATAGTAGGTTCAAACTTCCAATTTACACAGTATGGAAATGCAGAGATAAGAGTTATTTTAAAAGGATACCTCTACAAAAAAACTTTAGTTTACCGAAAACATTTTCTCAGTTCTAACTTGGAATTGATTAAGTTAATGCTAATTAAGAAAAATTAACTTTGCAAGTTCTATCTTACCATATGGACACATTGCCATTCAGGAATTTCTTCTTTCCATCTATTTTAGTCCCAGTGCTATGAGGTTATCTTCTAAGAACAAATTTAAGTATGCAACATGGCAATCAAAGATTTAGAAATAATCCCTATATTATTAGCATTAAACTTTAATTCTGCACATCAAAATTCTTAACATTATTGATAATACCAAAATAATAAAATATGCACAAATAAAAGAAAAAGGAGATTATTAGACTTTTCTAAAAATTGTGGAGAATCTCAAGATAATAAAATGTGTAGCTTTCTTTTTACCTTGTCACCTAAATTCCTGCCTCTCAATAAAGCCACACATTCATTTTATAAACAAATTTCATGGAAATTTTTTTTTTTTTTTGCCGTTAAAACAATGGCAACCTTATATTCCCATTTAAATAAATTTTAAAACTGCAAAACATATTTTTATTCCAGTTAGTAACCAGTTTATTTGCAAAATGAAAGACTCTAAAACCCAAAATGTCTTGTCAGGGATCTATTTAAAAGTAGAATTACTCATAAATTAAAAACTTTAATTTGGAAAAAGATTCCTCTTTTATTTCTCCCTCTAAGATGCGTATTAAAGTCAAATTTCCCAAATTCACTCCTGCTGTACCATTTCTAATATTTTTCACATGTATTCCCTTGCTTTGCAATACTATGCCTCAGAAATTTTACTCTCCTTTAAGCAATTGACTTGAGTTAGATTCCTGTCCAAAAGAGTCTAGTTTTCTTCTTTAGTAACTATCACAATAATACTTACCTAAACAATTCTTATCTAAAGTAAAAATTCAATCTTTCTGAATGAATGATCTATTTAGAAATTTATTTTGTGTAGACTAAAATATCTGACATATTTATTTCTATATTTGTTAGGTACTTAAAAATTAGAATAGGCTGGGCACGGTGGCTCATGCCTGTAATCCCAGCACTTTGAGAGGCCAAGGTGGGCAGATAACCTGAGGTCAGGAGTTTGAGACCAGCCTAGCCAACATGGCAAAACCCCATTTCCACTAAAAATACCAAAATTAGCCGGACACAGTGGTAGGAGCCTGTGGTCCCAGCTACTCAGGAGGGCAAGACTGGAGAATCACTTGAACCTGGGAGGCAGAGGTTAGAGTGAGCCTCATTCCTCCTATCTTGTTTGAAAATAGCAATTCCGCAGAAGAATTCTATGTGCCACTGCACTCCAGCCTGGGCGACAGAGTGAGACTCTGCCTCAAAGAAAAGAAAAGAAAATTAGGTAGAATAAAGTAAATAAACCACTAAAAAATGTTCTACTCTGTGAAGATATTCTCATAAATAAGAATTAGTCTCATATCACTAAATTAAAATGGAGGAAAAAAGAAACTGCCCATGACATTTTAATGCACGTAACATTTTTTGAGTTAATTTTATAAAACATATCTGTACATCCTAATATTGCACAATTAAGTACTGGATTTTTGATAGTCAACGAGGAGTGTGAATATTAAAAGTGACAAAACCTCAGCATTAAAAGATAATATTTTTATTTTATTAACTTAAGACAGGTAAAATTAATGTATTTATCATGTACAACATGATGTTTTGAAGTACACATACATTGTGAAATTGTTAAAATATACCTAATTAACACATATATTACCTCACACAGTTATCATTTTCACGGTAAGAATATTTAATATGAAGTCTCTTGGCATTTTTAAAGAATATGATATCTCATCAACTGTAGTCATGCTGTGAAATAAACCTCCTGAACAGATTCGTACTGAGTTTGTGTCTTTTAACCAACATCTCCCCAATCCACATCCCCGTTTAACCCCCAGCCCCAACCACCCCAGCCTCTAGCAACCACCATTCTACTCTTTATTTTTATAAAAGAAATTGAACTTGATTAATTTTGCATAGGGAAATCTTAAACTACCACTAATCAGAAACAGTCAGTTTGATCTAAAATAAATTTTAGTTCATTTTGGATGTTTACTCAATTTTATTCAGATAAATTGAAACTTTACCCAGTGCCTAAATTATAATTTAAGTATCCATATGATTAATGTTTCCACAGTTTTAGAAAATGAAATTGCCACGTTTCAACTCATCTGAACTAATGAAATATCATTCAACAAATTAAACCCTGATGTGTTTTGAGGCAGGCATAAAATTCACAGTGACTCTTTGTACCCTATTAATGATTTTAGGAGGAGGTGAAAAATCAGAAATAATGACAGATGGGAATTTCTGGTAAATCCATAGCAATCTAGCATCTTATCTGCATGTGTATGTTTATTCATTGTTTCATAGTTTACTAATGATTCATATTCACTGAGTATGATCTTTTTAAGATGCTGCCAAAGGGAGTACTTTATTCAAAACCTTATTCCTTCATTAGGAAATCTATCATATTTCACATAATCTTCACCTATCTTTTTTTCCATGAGTGTTTCACATTTTACATTTTTTAAGTGACTATGGCAATCTATCTTGTTTGAAAATAGCAATTCCACAAAGAATGAATTGCGCATTTTGTGATACAAACTCTAATACATTTGTCTGGTTTTCTATTAATATTCATGAAATTTTTTGCACTATTTGTTTTCTAGATTGTATTTAATTCAGTTTCCACTTTTCTACTAAATGTGGTTGAATATAAAGCCCAAATTGCTATTTTGTGAAGTGTACTGAAGTGTTAATGTATAATGTGGTTAAAAATGACTAATGAAAAAGTTAATAGAACCTTTTTCCACAGTCTACTTCCCAAAGTGTTCTGTAACATTCTTTCATTATCACTGGTCTTTTTAGATTTGGGCAAAATACAAAAATATTTGCCACTGTAATCACTATAAAATCCAATAAGCTGGACTATAAAGTGACAGAGTAGTATATAACTAAATTTTAAAATTCCACTTATTATATGATCTAGCTTTGTGTTCCACAGTCATATGAAGCTCCACATTTCCAAAACATAATGCTTTACTTTATCTTACACCTCACGTATTCTTTTCCTCCTGTAATACTCATCCTAGTTACTAAGAATAGTTGAAATCGTGTGCATTGGAATTAGATGGTCCTGAGTTCCAATACTAGGTTTGCCATTCTCCTCTGTGTGGTCTAGGGCAAGTTACTTAAGCCAAGTATCCTCATCTGTAGAACGTAGATAATATTTATTACATCGTAGAATAAAAGAGAAAATACAGGTAAAGTATTTAGCAGCATCCTAAATCAGTAATGCATGATCTTACTTAGTCACCTTATCAGCCAATCCAGGCTCAAGTTTTGTTACTCCTTAAACGTCTCAGTAACTCAAACTACCCCTTTCTCTTTATCCCCACTGAGACAGCCTTAGCGTATGCCCTCATTGTTCACCTGTGTGATGTCTGTAGCTCCTCAAGGGTCTCCCTACCTAAACACTCACCCTCTCTAATCCATCTTCTACAAGATTAAGATTAGAATTGTTCCATCTTATTCCAGAATAATAACTCTTCCCTAGTATTCCAGAATAATGTCACTAAATGTCTGGAACAATGTCACTACATTACAAATCTCATTGTTTTACTTTTCCAAGTTAAGTTTTCAATATTCTACACCCAAAATTATTTGTATGATTGTTAAGGCCGTCTGTGATCTGAAACATAGCTCCTGCATTATCTCTCACTACTTACACCCCATTCTGCACCCAAACTCTATCACCTTTAATGGTCCTATCATCTTTACAGGCCTTTGCATATACTGTTTTCAAGTCTGGAATGGCAGACAAGCAACAAATACTTAGATCTAAGTTGTCATTCTACATTATTGTATCATACAACAAAATTTGCTGTATAAGACCTCTTAAAAGATTACTTATTTGGTTATTACAGAAAGAACAAGTATAAATCAGAATTCTAGTTCAAAATATTTTCAGTCATGCAGCACTACTCTTTAGTGCTAACACAAACTAATGCCTTCAACAAGATCAGAGGTACAGCTTTCCAAACCAAAACTTCAGAAGTAAGCCAAAAATCCAATTTTAATAGGATATGCTAGAGTGAATCTCTGAGAAATTATAATCAGTTTTGCTTGTAATCACTTTCTTATATAAGGTTAAATGTAAGACAATTCAAAGAAATGAAAATTAAAAATTAGTAAGCGCTGCAGTGAAAAATAAGATGCATCACTTTCGACATTATCCTCTTAATAGTAGTACCTTGAGTAATGTGCCAAATTTCCCCTTCACATTTTCAGGGATGTAGTTTGCATCTTACATGATTCTTTACTCTGCTTTCATAGAAGGTGTATTACTTATTCATAGACAGGTGAAAATAAACATATTCCAGGCTCCAAAGAACCAATATCAGAGTATTTCCAAGGCCTGGCTCTGGTTTTCTCATTCAGTGGTCTGGAAATGTTTGATATGTCAATTCCATATCTAGCCCTACTGTACCTAGTTTCCTTCTCCTTCTGCTGAGTCATAGATTTTTAAGGCTGTAACTGCATTTACCCTCATGTCTAGAGAATTTTCTAGCCATGAAAGTACAGTTTCTAGGAATTCAATGGTTGTTTTAATTATTCTAATACTGTTATATAAATCTATCACACTTGTTGAGTAAACAAAAATTAACCACAATCCTGGATGAAGAAAAATTAAATACACTTAATCTCTTTACTATCCCTATAATTAAAATAAACTCATCATTAGTAAAGAGTTTCTCATACTGGACACTATTGACACTTCAGATCAGATAAGTCTTTGCTGTGGGGCCTGTCGAGTGCACTGCTGTGTGTTCAGTGGTATCCCTGGCCTCTATATGCTACGTGTCAGTAGCCTCCACCCCACCCCTCAGTTGTGACAATCTCCAGACAATGACATCTAGCTATTCTCTCTTTATGAACATAATATCACTTTTAATTCCAAATAGAAAGCAGATGCCTTATTCCTAAAATGCTCATTACCACGTGTTGCTTTGGTGAATAAGGTATTAAAATTATTCCCTTGTGTTGCTTGTCACTGTTCACTATATGCTGAAGATTCTCCATTATTTCTCTTAATGCCCTAGATGAATTATTCCCTGGCTCAGTAACTCTAGTTACTTTGACCTCTACAGCTTTAAGACAGCATAGCATAGTAGAGATTCCCAAACTTGGCTGCACATCTGGGAAGCTTCAAGAAATCTTTGCATCTGTGTCCTACTCCCCACAGACTGGGAGTTAATTTGTCTGGGGAATGGCCTGAAAACTGTTCTTTTTCTAAGTCCCTCCAAGAGTTTCCAATGTGGAGACAGCGTTGGGGACTACTGGGATAAGAGTTAAGTGTGCAGATTCAGGGCCAGGCTGCTTGGGGCCTCATCCGGGCTCTGCTGCTTGAGAGTGTGTGCAAGTCACTTGCATTCCTGTGTTTTGATTACCTTATCTGTAAAATAAATACTGTAAGATAACACTGCCTACTTCTGGAGGTTATGAGCTAATATATGTAGTACATATATAAAAGAACTTGGCCCCTGGCATTTGGTAAGTCCTATTCAGTTGTAAGCTAGTGGTGGTGGCAGTAGAAGTAGTAGTGGTGGTGTTAACAACTATCATCTATTACCACTTTTTATTGTCCCCCTCAATCATTCTGTCTTCAAGTTTATTTTTGGTTGCTTGTCTGTTTTCATTTTAACTTAGCACTTACTAGACCTTGAATTTGGCCTACCATTTAATTTGACTGCACTCCTATTGCAGACCATTACCCAATACAGGCATGACCAATAACAATCTATTAGGTCTCCAGATCCATTTTTACTTCCCTTTGTTTTGTTGAATTTATGTTGATTAAATCAGAGCTTCTGACAAATTAGACTATACTGTTAAAAACATTCAAGATATTTCTGATTTTTTTCTCAGCTACTCTACACCTGACTATTTGTTAAGGCCAAATTGTTCAGATTCTATGTATATTTTAACAGTGTTAAGTCCACTCACAATTTAATATATATATATTCTAATCTCATTTGTGTCATAATTACATTGTAATCATTAAATTTATGTATAAACAACATTACCAACATAACTAGTTTGAATGAGGAAGTTCTAGAAAATACTAATTTTTCTAAAAAGTTTAAATTTGTTTTTGTATCAACTATATCTGAGCCAAATATCATTAACCTGTTAAATATTTTAAATGTAAATTTAAATAGTTAAAAATTTTTGACAATTAATGAAGGTGTTATGTCCAAGTTTACATAATTTATTTTAAAATATTTGTAGCAGAACTTCTGACCTATTTTAGACAGTAATTAACCTTATTAATATAGTTACCATGCATGCTCAGAAATTAATTTATTAATACTCTTTTTGAGGTTCAGAGATGAAAGTTATCCCTTGAATTTACGTAAAACATTTTAGAAAATGAAATCTTTGATATGTTTTACTTTCATCTTTATCCTCTTGAAAAAGTCTTTTCAGAATTTACCAGAAAAGCACATTTAATAGCTATGTGCCTATCAGAGTGAAAGGACCCTGTCTTCTCTAAGGGAAGTAGACTTGTGATGAGAAGGTGAAAAATTATATGAGAAGTTCTTGACTCACTGTGTGAGAAGTAGAAACAACAGTGAGACAAATAATCTAATTAAAAATGAGCAAAAAACTTGACTAGACATTTCTTCAGAGTAGACATATGGACAGCTGTTACATAATAAGAAATTTAAATCTGGTCTCTGTCTCCAGCTGCTGGCAGAGATTCTAAAATCCTTGTAAGCTCTTGAGTCACATGAGGATCTTTTGTTATAATATTTGGTCTTAGCCCCTGCTTCCTGAAAAAAAGAGCTTCTAAGACTCTTGGAATCTTCTCTAGAGAGGACAGAATAGCTGGGGAGTGAGTTAATCACCACTGGCCAATGATTTACTCACTCATGCATTTGTAGTCAAACCTCCATAAAAACATTAAAACAATGCCGTTCGGAGAACATCTGGATTGGTGAACAAATTGAGATGCTAGAAGGGTGGCACAACTGGAGAGGAAATGAAAGCTCTGTACTCCTCCCTCATACATAGCCTCATGTATCTCTTCCCTTTGGCTATTCTTGGGATGTATCCTTCATAATAAATGAGTATTAGTAAGAAAAATGTTTCTTGAATTTAGTGAGCCGAATAGCAAATTATTAAAATCAAGGGTGGGCTATGTGTACCCCCAATTTGTAACTTAATCAGACAAATGTATAGGTAACCTAGAGACCCACTGCTTACTTACTTCAGATTGACATCTGAAGCAAGGATTAGTCTTGTGGGACTGAGCCCTTAATCTGTAGGTTTTGTGCTAACTCCAGATAGTTAGTGTCAGAACTAACTGAGTTAAATGGTAGGACACTCAGTTCCTGTCCACAGACACTTGGTATAGAAAACCCACACATTTGGTGTCAGAAGTGTTGTAAGTACAGAAAAAGTTGTTCCCTGTAATGGCCAATAAGCAGACAAAGAAGTGCTCAAAATCATTTGTCATTAGGGAAATGCAAATCAAAACCCCATAAGATACCACTTCACATCTACCACAATGGCCATAACTTTTAAAAAAATGAAAAATAACAAGTGTTGGTGAAACTGTGGAGAAATCGGGACCGTACCATTTTACATGGTACCATGTAAAGTGTAAAATGTAAGTGTACATTTTACCATGTACAGTGTAAAATGGTACAGACAACAAATGGTAGAAACAAATGGTAGAAACATTTAATGGTTACTCTAAAAGTAAAATACAGATTTACTATATGACCTCACAATTCCACTCCTAGATGCATATGCTAAAGAATGGATAACAGGGATTCAAACAGACACTTATATGTCAATGTTCATAGAATTGTTCTCAACCCAAAAGGACAACTATCAATCAACAGATAAACAGATTTTTAAAATAAGCTATATACATACAATGGAATACTATTCATACCTAAGAAGAAATGAAGTTCTAACACCTGTTACAGCACGAATTAATCTTGAAAACTTTATGCTAAGTGCAATAATCCAGACACCAGAAGACAAGTATTACATGATTCCACTTATATGAAATATGTAGAATGGGCAAATTCATACAGACAGAAATTAATCAAAGGTTACCAGTGGCTAGGGAAGGCCAGAATGGGGAATTATTGAAAAATGATTTGTTGAAGTCAAGTAAAAAAATAAAGACAAATCTCTAAATATAAAACATTTTATTTGGGAAGCAAGAATTTTAGTTCAGGGCATACACACATACGGGTGGGTGGTGTTTGCTATGTCATATATATTTTAGCACACTAAAAACAGGTTAGAAAAAAAATTTTCCATGAATAGATTCTGAATTCCTGAGTGCTGACTACATTTTAGATGCAAAATATTATATTGTATGGTCACCTATTATTTATTCTCAGGTTTTGATGAAAAGAATGAGAATAAGCTTTTTAAATCACAAAGTCATCTAAACCCCTTTTATATATTTATGGCCAAATGTGAATGGAAACAGATTCAACTTCAATGGAGGGTAATTTGGATGACATCTGATAAAAATTACAAGCACAAATTTGCTTATTTGGCAAATCTGTTGTAGGACTCCAACTCACAGATAAAGATATTTATTGATCAGTGTCTGTAACAGAAAAAAAAATGGAAATAATCTAAATACCCATAGAGAGGGGAATGGTTACATAAAATAGAAAACATGCATACACTCTGCCATCTTAAAAAGAAATAATGAGGAAACTCTTTGTGTCGTGATAGAAAACAATCTCCAAAATGAATTAAGTAACAAAAGCACAATGCAAAGAATATGTATAGTGTGTTCTGTGCATGTATATAATTTCTTACAGAGGCCTAGAGAGCTTTTGGGCAACTAAATAAGAAACTACTAACACTGTTTCCTCCAGGGAGGAAAATTGGGTGAAACAGGGATGGGGTGGGAGGCAGACTTGGACTATAACTGCTTGAGTATCTTTTGAATCTTGGACCATATGAATGTAGCAAATGTATTCCCTATAAATAGCAAAATGTTATAACATAAAAAATCTTTTTAATTCATCCATTGTTGAAAAAATAACGTCTCATTGTTCCTCCCATTTATAACAAGACCTATCATTTATTTAGCGATGAACAATCGCTCTGCTTTTACCTTGAAACGTTTTTCTCCAGATGTGTATTGTTGACAATTTAGGGTATCCTTTATTATTCCAGGGAGTCCTGTGCATTGTTTCATGTTTAGCAGCATCCCTGAACTCTACCTACTAGATGTCAGTAGCATCCTCATTCCCTGTTGTGATAAACAAACATTTGTCTAGACATTGTCAAATGTGCCCCATGAAGCAAAATTCCTCAGTCTAGCATTACTGCCTTGAGATAGATCATGCATGGTGTTGAACCCAGTACCTGGCTTAAGAAAATGCTCCATAAACGGTAATTGCGGTGGAAAGAAAAGGAATGGCTTTTGCAAAAACAGCAGTAGAGCTGTTAAGCAATAAAGAAATGGCCTTTTTTTTTTCTTTGAAAACTATCACTTCAAGGAATTTTAGTCTCTGGATGAGATATAGACAAAATGAGAACCATTTCTCAATTCAGAAAATGCTTTTGGGTAGAAAAGATTATTGGGAAGCCTAAAGTAACAATGATAAGGTTTCCTTATTTGTGAACACTTCTGGGTTCTTCCCCTAACGTTTTATCAATATAATGCAGAGGACTTTCTGTAGTCATCACAATTCCTGGATTCCCAGGAAATCTTTTACTATAAGAATAGGATTTCTCCATCTGTCTATAGCACCACCATTGAGATCTTTCTTTGGTATTAATATTATTTTAACATTTGTAGTATTTCCCCAAAATTAGGACATTATCTAGCATATCAGATGATTCAAAGTTAATGTAATCCATCATGGAAAATTTGCTACATTGACTGTCTATCACTAAAATGCAGTTGGCAAAACTCTTGAATATCAAAATTTCTTTTTATCGTAAGTAGTAAATACAATCCCTCACCCAAGAATCACCAAAAGAAATTAACCGGGATGTTTTGGACTCTAAAATATCATATGGTAGAGAAATAGGAATTGTTGGATAATTTTTACCCTTTCTTTTCCAGTCACTACCACATCTGTATTCACCCCAAGAAGCTCTTGGTATCTGGAATAATAGTGAACATAATCCACTTTATACTTTGCATAGAGTGCTGTTAGAATGTTTTCACGACTCAATTTGAGGGGTTTTTTTAGTTAAATAAACAAATATGTATGTTTACTTAATTTGGATAAAAACATTTCATCAACATTTTTAAGGAAAATATTTTTTGATATATTACATTTATACATATTTATAAGGTACATTTAAAATTTTGTACATGCATTGAATGTGTAATAATCTAGTTAGGATATTTAGGGTATTCACCACCATAATATTTGTCATTTCTATGTGTTGGCTGCATTTCAGGTCCTCTCGTCTAACTATTTTAAAAAATGCAATGCATTGTTGTTAATTATAGTCACTCTACTCTGCTATCAAACAAGATTCATTTCTACTACCTAACTGTTATTACTCTATTTGAATTGCAATAAATGTAGATACTAGATTTTAGATGCTTGTAATAGAGTTATGTAGATTATATCAGTATTTCTTGTCACTGATTACTCTGTGAAAACGTTAAGAGGAGATACACTATTGCTTTCTGCTCTATTTCATACCCTCTGCACAGCTGAGATATTTGTTAAACCCCAAAGCATTTAGATTATCTGTATATCTTAATAGAGTGTCCACTTACAATTCAATATATACACATTCTAATCTCATTCATCTTCAAATTCAATTTTAACTGTTAAACACTGCTAGTATTCAAACCTTTGCTTTTTATTTTTAACATGGCTTCATTTAAAAAAGGCAGAAAGAAAATCTTCAGCCCTGTATTTTTTTCTTGTAGCTACTATTAGAAATTGACACAAACTTGATGGCCTAAAACAACAGAAATTTATTATCTCACAGTTCTAGAAACCAGAAGTTTGAAATCAAGATGTTGTGTAGGCAGGCTTGCCCTATCTCCAGAAGTCCTGAGGGAAAATCCATCACTGCCTCTTCCAGCTTGTGCCCACTGCGGGCCTTCATTGGTGTTCCTCGGCTTGTGGTTGCATCATTCCAGGTTTTGTTGCTATCTTCACATCACCGTTTCCCCTGTGTGAGTCTCCAACCATTCACTCTCTCTGTCTCCCTCTTCTAAGAATGTGGGCCAGGTGCAGTAGCTCACATCTGTAATCCCAGCACTTTAGGAGACCAAGGCGGCTGGATCACTTGAGGTCAGGAGTTCAAGACCAGCCTGGCCAACATGGTGTAACCCCATCTCTACTAAAATACAAAAATTAGCTGGGCGTGGTGGCATATACCTGTAATCCCGGCTACTGAGGAGGGTGAGGCAGGAGAATCACTTGAACCCAGGAGGCAGAGGTTGCATTGGACCTAGATCATGCCATTGCACTCCAGTCTGGGTGACAGAGTGATACACCATCTCAAAAAAAAAAAATATATATATATATATATATATCACTTGTGTTGACATTCAGGACACTCCCAGATAACCGTGGTTGATTTCGTCATCTCAAAAAATTTTAACTTAATCATATTTGCAAAAACCCTTTTCCAAGCAAAGTAACATTTACAGATTCTAAGAATTAGGATATAGAAATATCTTTGAGGGGGCCATTTTTGTACCATACGCTGAACATCAGCATATGAAAACCAAAAATGTTACAAAAATCAAAATTCAATTGAGACTTTGTACAAAAAAAATTTTGCCATCCAGCTGTATAATTGCAAAACCTAAAAGTATTAGTTTATTACTACTCAAAATAATGTGCAAGTCAAAATATATTCTTAATGCAGATATTTAAAGAGTTTAGATTTAATGAGAAAGCAAGAAGAAACATCTAAACCAAAAAAAAAAAACCCTAAATATATAAAAGAGATCATTTTCCTGAGGTATGCTGTTATGAATCCAATCTGAGTTTTATACTATGTCTAGGTCACGACTATTTCTTATATACTTTCCAAAGGAAACTGTAAATTTATGTTTTCAAATGAAATATTCCACGGTAGTATATTTTTCAAATATATCGTGACTCATGAATTCAGCTTCTATTTACATGTGTGTGTGTGTGTGTGTGTGTGTGTATGTGTGTGTGTGTCTGTCTTTTCTCAGGACTAAGTAGCAACAAATTTGGCATCAAAGTTTATACATAAGACATGATTATAAATAAAATGGCGATAGAAATGTTACTGCATGGATCTCTGATTTTCCCATATATTATTTCTTACACAAAATAATTGAACATTGGGCAATATGAAAGAATATAAGGGTTTAGAAGAACAATGAAAATGTGAAAATGTATAAGTTCCTTTAATATCAGGAAACACAGAGAGGTTTAAGTAACTTGCTCAAAGTCACACAGATAGCTAGTTAGGGTAAGAGTTCCATCTATCATTAGGAGCATATTGACTTTTCTTACCACTTCATATTAATGAGCAGATGGGCTACAGGATGAACCTTTCACACAGCGAGAGCAGACAGAATTGTCATTGGGCTGTGGGTAGAGCAGACGGCAGATTAAGAAAAATGGTTTGTCTAAGAAACAGTTCCACTGGCCTGTTTGGTCCCACATCACCCAAGTTTACTGGCTTAAGGTCAGCATATGTGCATTGTGTGTATTATGCATCAGGTACTGTACTTACAGCTGAGGCTACCAGGGAGAATCAGATGCAGCCTCACCCTAAGGAACAGAAGGCCAGAGAGAAAAACAGACACAAAACCAACAACTATGGAATAATATAACATTACCTGATTTTTACGAGACCTCACCAGCCCATGGAAACAAACGAAATCTCACATTGCAGTAATGCAGCTTCTTGAACATCTTCAGTACTCACAAATCCCTCACACCCAGGATGCAGAGAGTCCCACAGTTGTAGATAACAGATGTTCCCAAATAAATCTACTCCCAGAGCCCTTTCAGGCACTGTAATTCTCTTCCAGGTACCCTGCCAGGAACCTGTCACCAACACAGCACCAACACTACAGAGTGTGGTAGTATGCCTCCCTCTCCTTCCTATTACTTGCTATTAACAAGGTCCAGAAAAGCGTGCTTGTGGTATCTCAACGGATTTTGCTTTCAGCTCTCCCTCCTTTCCTTAGTGCTCATGTAAGAGTTCAGTCCTAGTGATGGATATGACAGCAGCCTAGGAAGGTTCAGGCAGAGGACAGGAAATAGGGGGAAAAAGACCAAGTACATGTGGAGTGCAATTGGTGGAAAGATGATGATTCAGGGAGACGGGAAGAAGGGAGTCCACCATCTTAAGAGAACAGGGTAAGTGGTGGAGACAAGGATACCTTCAGCAGTAAAGGAATTGAAAAGTTTTCCTGTCTCAGTTAAGCCAAATAATTAGTCGTTTGCTGCTAATCAGAGATAGATCATCTAATAAGAGATGAATAAGAAATTTACAATACAGTCATTAGAAATCAAAAAGAGGCCAAGCATGGTGGCTCACACCTGTTATCCCAGCACTGTGGGAGGCCAACGAGGGCAGATCTCTTAAGCACAGCAGTTTGAGGCCAGCCTGGGCAACATAGCGAGAACCTGTCTCTACAGAAAATACAAAAATTAGCCTGGCATGGTGATGTGTGCCTGTAGTCCCAGCTACTTGGGAATCTGAAGCAGGAGGATTCCATGTGACCAGGAGATTAAGGCTGCAGTGAGCTGTGATCATGCCATTGCACTCCAGCCTGGGTTTTAGAGTGAGACCCTGTCTCCAAAAAAAAAAAAAAAAAAAAAATCAAAAAGGTTGTATAACACAGCAGCCAACAGCATAGATTCTGGAGATACAACATACAGGTTTATAACCCAGGACTGTCATTTATGAACTTTGTGACCTTGAACAAATTACTTAACCCCTAGATGCCTCAATTTCCTCGTCTGTAAATGGGAAAAAATGTTTCCATTTACCTCAGAGAGTGGCTGCTGTGTAATATTTTAAAGTATTTGAGATAAGCCTGGTCCATAGTAAATGCTATATAAATGTTATTAAATAAAATACATAATTCTATTAAACAATATTTAATTATAAGAAGCCATTGCTTATAATAAAAACATATTGCTGTGAAGCTCTCTGTCACTTTGAAACCTGTTATTCCAGTCTGTCCTGACTGGTTATGCTGCGTTTTTTTTTTTTTTTTTTTTGAGACAAAGTCTTGCTCTGTTACCCAGGCTGGAGAGCAGTGGTGCAATCTCCGCTCACTGTAACCTCCGCCTCCCAGGTTCAAGCTATTCTCCTGCCTCAGCCTCCTGTGTAGCTGGGACTACAGGTGCATGCCAAGACGGCTGGCTAATTTTTTGTATTTTTAGTAGAGACAGGATTTCACTGTGTTAGCCAGGATGGTCTCGATCTCCTGACCTCGTGATCCACCCACCTCAGCTTTCCAAAGTACTGGGATTACAGGCGTGAGCCACTGCACGGGCCGGTTGCATTGCTTTTAATAGGAGATAGGATAGAGTAGACTGAAAAGACCAGGTGGTGAGATGGGATTTGCTAAAGAAGAGGAGCAAAAGAAGCCAAACCTGGGAGAAAAGATAGTTCCTTTGTTTGTTTCTTTGTTTCCTAGAAGCAACAAAGCTCAGCACTCAGAATTCCTTACTTTCCTTTTAGCCTCACAAGCTTGTGTTCTATGTGTAAACTCATCCTGGCATTACTTGCTGTCTCTATTTGAATGCAGCCTTGAAGCTGGTGCACAAACCTGTCAGCTCACATTAACACTAACCTATATGGCTGATGCTGGTGCCCTGGCTATGCTTCCTCTGGTTCCAGTGAAAACTGACCTCTCAGATGATGAAAACTGACCTCTCAGATGATTACAACTGTTATTCACCTCCACCTCCCCATCACCTACCACCTATATTTCTTACATAATGGGCATTGGATCATTCGTCTGTTGAATCAATAGATCTATTTTCATTTGTATTTTAAAGTATTTGCCTGAAAACTAATTTCTTTTATCCTGTATTTCGTTATCAAAATTTTCTTTTTTTCTTCTATTTTTTACTACTTTACCTTATATTAAAAGCTACCTTAAATCATTATTGGATTGAGACTATATAAATAAAATTCACACAGATTATAGATTTTAGAGTTTATTAAATTTGTTTGTGGTCTTGAGCCTATGAGCCTTGCAATATTTAGTTTGCTATTTGTATCAAGCAGTACAAAACATTCAAACCATTGTCTCTAACCATCAGTGATTTTTCTCTTTATATGAGATGATGTGGATTTTGGTTCCACTCAGATAATTTTATGTATAATCTTCTGGAAAAATTCCAAAACGTTTAATATAATTGTTTTTTTATTAGGGACAACTCCAGGAATGCATTGTCTCTATTGTAAGAGTGCAAAGCAAAGCATTTTTTTCATCATCATGATGACTTATTCAATTAAATTTCTCTCAATCTTTAAATTGGAAGTGCTCTTGTGGAAGGTATTTATAAGAAACTGACTTAAAGCAGGGCTAGTAACTCTTCTTTCGGTCATTAAGTCTAGATTAGAGATATTCATCAATTCTACCTATTTTTATATTGGTTGAATTTCTAAAAGTTTACATGTCTGGGTTATCTCCAAATTGAAAGTTTGCTTGGGGTAAGGTTTTAACTGTTCCTCTCCCTATAGGAAATTTTAAAGATGGGGGAACCATATTTGACAAAGAGTATAAAAAGGACAGTTACAAGGGGAAGTGGTGTATATAAAACCTCAGAAACAAACAAACAAAAAACTAAATAAGCCAAGCCAAAGGACATTTAGACGGTGTGCTAAATGGCAGAGAAGCACGAAACACCAAAGAGGTATTGATCTAAGACCCAACTCAGTGGATCACACTACAGCCTTTTTACACTTTGAGTGATGAGAATATTTACAACTTTGGCTCAGAGAGTGCTTCCAAAATTTAAATCTTTTACATCTCTAATAATCTCCTCTCTCTTCATATTTTTAATAAAAATGTTAAGCTAGGATTATTACTGACATCACTGGATTAAACATAATACTGTATAAATAGCCTAACATTAGAATATTTTCTGCTTCTTCATAAATCTCAGTAAAATGCACTGCCAGGAAAATTATGTACTGCAAATAGTACCAACCATGTGGAAACTGTAGTATTTAGAAAACAAAAATTCTACACACTTAATGTTAAGGCAATTTTATAAAAAGAATCCCTCGCTGTAAAATACCTTTGTAAAAAAAAAAAAATGGCAGGGACACACATGGCCTTTTCATTTACCACCTAATGGGAGTGAATCTCCACCTACCAATATCATCTGAATTGCTTTTTGTTTCAAATTTGGTAAAGTGATCTGCTTATTACCTGAGTTTCTTCATATGGTTTTTTAACTTGAAAAAAAAAAAAAACTTTACTTTCCCAAAATATGTGTGTATGAGTTCAGATGATCAAGATGAAAGGATCAGAAATCAATGTTTTAAGTCCTGAGTTTTGATTGACTACTCAGAGGAGTGAACACCCCTAAAACTACTAAAACCAAATAAACTGAGCACATAATAAGTATTGGAAGTGGAGGATAAAATTAAATACTACCTGGTATTTGTAAACCGAACATATATAGGTTTTAGGGTTATTTTCGTAGAACTTACATTCACCATCAGAGTGAATTGGCCCAGTGTAGAGCTGTGAAATAATAGATTACAAAAAAAAAAAAAGAATTTTTTTAGAGAAATCTCAAATGAAATGGCAACACTGAAGTTGAGTTTTTCAGCTTTCTTAATGCCCTTGTTCTAAGTGGGTACTTACATGCTACGGAGAAATGTTCAGGAAACTCAGTGGCATGCTGATTTTTAAGAATCATCTGTCAGGGGGAAAAAAAGGGAAAGGGGGTGATTTATAGCATTTGCCACCTTCCCTGGAATAAATACTTACACCATGGCCTATTTCAAGCTAACAATGTGAATTCACTGAATGCGGCATTTAGAAAAGATACGCAAAGTTAGCTTTCATGAGCTGGTGCCAGCCTGCTCCAGCATCCCATTGACACTCCTCATCATGTTCAGAGAGGTTAGAAATGGATGTCAGGTCAAAAAACAGGAAGCTTTCTGGATGCAAATTTATATTTGTGTAATTGCAATTGTCATTATGTGAACGCTTTTACTGGGTAAAGAAAACAAGGGAATTCTGGGTATTTGCACATTTAGAAGCGCTACCGGGAGACCATGAAATCTAGAGAATATGCTGCGAGTCCCATTGCACATGAATTGGACAGTGTAGTTGGAAGGAAAATCACAGTTCTTGGAAAATCTCCAATATTTTGTGATGGCTGGTTGTATGTTCCCTTGACAACTGCTCTGGTTAATCAAGGGTGTAAGTGAAGCTCCTGCTTCAGTGGTCCTCAGGAATCATCACAGATCCTTTTTTAATATCAGTATATCATAGGAAAATGGCTTGGTTTTCTCTGTAATTTATTATAAAGTGTATTTTTGGGCTGTTTTGTCAGAGAGAAGACAAACTAAAATATTCTAAATCTAGTGACCACCACACAACTATCATCCAGAGGCAGAAAGTCCTCAGAACAATGACTTATTAGAGGTCATGGAGTGCTCTTTATACAAGCTGTGTGTATGATCAGGCTGGCCAACTCTGTGACGTTTTAAACAAAAACAGGATGCTTTTTAAAAACAGTGTGTTTATATTGCTTTTATTTGACAAAGGTCCTGACACTGTGGCTTTTGTGCCTGATCCTTTTTTTATATTGTTTAACATTTATTTTGTGCTGAGTTACACGGACAACCTCAAGAAATATGGCTGTGTTGATGGGGCTGTATGAAAACCATCCTACCTTTAGGAAACAGCACTTCCTTAAATTTGCTTACCCAGCCATGACAATCACACCGGATAAGTAAAGTGGAAAGGAAAGCTGTATGTCTCTGGACAGTTTCACCTATACTGCCTAATGTCTAATCTTGGAAATATATTTTTCATGTTTTCCTTTTACAAACAGGGAGTTAAAACAATCATGCTATCAATTAGATCTTAAGTCAGTCTTTGTAGTGACCAGATTCCTTTAAGTGCCTCCATCTCTGCCATGTACCTTTACTGCCATCTGCTGATACTGAGTCTCTGGGCTCCCAGTCTCCCATCCCAGCTATTCTCCTGTAGAGCCTGTCGCTAGTCAGCTAAAACTTCTGGCTGAGCATGGAAATCATAGTTGCTAACAACTGAACTTACCCTCTTTCTATCCTAAATGTAGCCTAAGAAGATTCTTTTAAATGAAAGTTCTGAGCTAGTGCTTTATTCGTATGCTACCATTCGCTTCAGAGCTATAGACTTACATTTATTCCGTATACATTAAGGCAAATTATTAGTGGTCAGAAATTTAATAGTTATTAATCTGGAAATAATTAAAATCTTGAATATAGACTTTTTGCATTTATTTTTAACATTTAACTGAAATGAAAGGAAAGAAAGAAGAGGAGAGCGGAGGGGAGGGGTGGGGAGAAAGCAATGGAGAGGAGAGGAGAGGAGAGAAGAAACTTATTCGCTATGTTAATGCATACCCAAAATCTAAAACAAACAAGTCTGTGTTATTTTTGGGTAATTGCCAAGCCTAAAGACAAGAGAAAAGAACATTTATGTTTTGCACATGTGAATGCATTCACTATCATCATCAATTTTGCAATATTCCCTAGAAGCAGTTGGTGCTGTTCAGTTTTGTTACTGTTATATCATGGCTTCATGCTGCAATTATACATGAACTATGTTTTGCACACCTTTGGCCCAGCACCGAAATACTGCTTTAAAACACTTAATTTCATTCTAGTTTAATGCCAGTGACTCTCATAACTACCAGATTTGACAAATAAACCATAGCTACCTTAAAAAGAAAAAAAAACATATGTTCTATTTCTCCCTGGAAAGAAAACAAACCACTTTACTTATGTGCTTTTGAAATATGCCACTGGAAAAAAAAATGTGAGACAGATGCATTCAAATGCCGTTAGCACAAAACAAACCTGAGATGGAAAAGTCAAATAAATTAGTCCTTCCAAATTTAAAGCCTACAAAATCATGAAGGCACTACCAAATGGGTTGGTTAACTTTTTTTCATCTGCTTCTCACAAATTAAAGACAATTTCCTATTTATATGTCCCTTCAAAAGCAAGGAGTTAGTTTGATCTTTCATTTTTGTGTTTTCTTATAATAAAAAAAAGAAAATGTGGAATTTTGGGTCAGGATGACTCTGTAACTTCACATTTTTACATGCTAGCAATGATAGAAAAAATAAAGAGAAGAAAACTGAAAACAAAGGCAAGTTCGAAAATGGGGCAAGCATCTCTTTAGACAAGAAACAGACAAATCTGCAAAACAGCAAAGAAGCTAACAGTGCATACTTGCTAAGATGCAAGTCTAGAAATAGAAAAGCTTATCTCCTATAAGGTAAAAGGAACTAAAACTATTTGCTCAAAAAGATCTGTGAAAGGTTTGATATAGATATAGGTATATAAAGATAAATAAAATGTATAGGGGAATATAAGTATATTCATATATATATTCAGAAAAAGAAAAAGCCTGCCATCTGGAATTCTGACTTTTAGCAAGCTGCCAGCCCAGGAAGAGAACAGAATGCAATCAAAGTATCATGACCTGAATTATGCCAAGCAGTCTGTCAGCTCTGTGAATGGACCTGTGAATATTTCCAGTATCATTGTAGGACAGAACAACCAAATATCTTTTATCCAAGATTTTGGTTTCGGTGTCAAAAGATCAGGTACAATTCTAATTCAGCAGGTATGATTGGGCACAGCAGAACACAGGACATGAAGAATGGGAGTAGGCAAAAAGAAAGAAAAAGAAAAAGAAGTGCCATTCAAAATGGGCCTGTACAGCACAATACTGGAACCCATGTTAATACTGGAAAAGGAACCAAGCAAACCAACAAATGGAACAGGAATCATTCTAGATAAAATAATTTTTATGGAAGAGCCTGAAAAAACTCTAAAGTATTTTTAAAACACTAGAAAGCATAAATGAAGGAATAATTTTACTATTTAAAAAGTAAAATTACAGGCCACAGCCCTGTCCACCTTTTCCCCCAATCCTACCCACACATACACACACTGCCAGTGCCACCAGTGCAAATGCACACATGGAGGCTGGAAGTCCTGCACCTGCCAGCATCCTGTGCCCGCCACACCACCACCATTATCAGGGCAGGAGCACCGCATCCCCACTCCCACTGGTACTCTGCCCCAGCCAATGTGCATGCACCCTACTGCCCTGCCACAGTACAGGCATGTGCAACAGATCCTGCTGCTGCCACTCTGATGCAGAGCTTTGGCCAGCACCCCTTCACCAGAGTGTTCTGGCCAGCAGACTGGAAATATCTCAGCCTCACCATCACAGCAGGTTCATCACCCCAAGCAGCCACAGAAAAAAAGTCAGGAATCTGGCATCAGCCTCACCCCTAGAGTTAGAGCACACAGCCCACGAGTGCTGAGCTGAGCAATGGCCCCCTAAGATCTTCCAGAAATGAAGCCAGTTGACTGAACCCATTTTGTACCACAAACAAACTCCCAAGGAAATCAAAGAAGATAAAAGCAAACAAACAAACAAAAAATGTATCCAAAGGATAGCAACTTCGAAGACTGAAAGCATATCAGCCTATACAGATGAGAAAGAACCAGTGTAAGAACTCTGACAACTCAAAAAGCGAGAGTGTCTTTTTACCTCCAAACAACTGAACTAGTTCTCCAGCAATGGTACTTAATCTGGCCAAAATGGTTGAAATGACCAAATTGAATTCAGAATATGGATAGGAACAAAGATCATCAAGATACAGGACAAAGTCAAAAATCCAAGGAATCTAAGGAGTACAATAAAAAAATACAAGAGATGAAAGATGAAATTGTCATTTTAAGAAAGAACCAAGCTGATCTGAGACAGCTGAAACTCTCTTCGAGAATTTCCTAACACAATTGCAAGTATTAACAGTAGAATTGACCAAGCAGAGGAAAGAATCTCAGAGCTCAAAGACCAGTTCTCCAAAATAACTCAGTCAGACAAAAATAAAGATAAATGAATAAAAGATGAATAAAACTTCCAAGAAATATGAGATCAGGTAAAGAGACCAAACCTACAACTCATAGACATCCCCAAAAGAGAGGTAGAGAAAGAAAGCAACATGGAAAACATTTCAGGATATTGTCCGTGAAAATTTCCCCAACCTCACTAGAGAGGCCAACATTCAGATTCAGGAAACACAGAGAACCCCTGCGATATACTATATAAGATGACCATCCCCAACACATAGTCATCAGATTCTCCAAGGTTAAAACACATTTTAAAATCTATCAATGGCAGCTAGAGAGAAGGTGTAGGTCACCTACAAAGGGAACCCCGTCAGGCTAACAGCAGACTTTTCAGCAGAAACCCTGCAAGGAAGAAGAGATTAGAGATCTATATTCAACATTCTTTTTTTTTTTTTTTTTAGACAGAGTTTCGCTCTTGTTACCTAGGCTGGAGTGCAATGGCACAATCTTGGCTCACCACAACCTCTGCGTCCTGGGTTCAAGCAATTCTCCTGCCTCAGCCTCCCAAGTAGCTGGGATTACAGGTGCATGCCACCATGCCCAGCTAATTTTTTGTATTTTTAGTAGAGATGGGGTTTCACCATGTTGACCAGGATCGTCTCGATCTCTTGACCTCGTGATCCACCCGCCTCGGCCTCCCATCAACATTCTTAAAGAAAAGAAATGCCAACCATGAATTTCATACTCAGTTAAACTAAGTTTAAAAGCAAAGAAAAAATAAGATCCTTTTCAGACAACCAAATGCTAAGTAAATTTGTTACCACCAGACACGCCTTGCAAGAAATCCTTAAGGAAGTGCTAGATATGGAAAGGAACTACAACTACCAGCCACTCCAAAAACTCAATTAAGCACATAGACCATTGACACCATAAAGCAACCACCCAATCAAGTCTGATAATCAACTAACAACTTGATGACAGGATCAAATCTGCACATATCAATATTAATCCTGAATATAAACAGGCTAAATGCCTCAATTAAAGGGCAGACGGTGGCAAGTTGGACAAAGAAACAAGACCCAAATATTCAAGAGACCCGCCTCGTGTGCAATGACACCCATACGCTTAAAGGAAAGAGTTAGGGGAAAATGTACTAAGCAAACAGAAAATTAGAAAAAGCAGGAGTAGCTATTCTAATTTCAGACAAAGCAAACCTCAAACCAATAATGATCAAAGAAGATAAATAAACTTATTACATAATGGTAAAGGGTTCAGTTAAAAAAGAAGACCTAATCATCCTAAATATATACACACTCGTCACAGGACCCAGATTCATCAAGGAAGTTCTTAGAGACCTACAAAGAATCTTAGCTAACCATAAAACAATAGTGGGAGATTTAAACACCCACTGAGAGTATTAGACAGATCAGTAAGGCAGAAAAATGGCAAAGATATTCAGGACCTGAACTTGATGCTTGACCAAATGGACCTAACAGACATCTCCACCCAAAAACAACAGAATACACATTTTCATCTGTACATAGTGCCTACTCTAAAATAAAGGACAAAATTTGGCATGAAAAAATCTTCAGCAAATTTAAACAAACAAAACCATATGAACCATAGTATCAGAACACAGTGCAATAAAAATAGAAATCAATGCTAAGAAAAATGATTAAAATTATGCAATCACATGGAAATTAGACAACCTGATACTGAATGACTTTTGAGTAAACAATGAAATTAAGGCAGAAATCAATAAATTCTTTGAAAATAATATGAATAAAGATATAACATACAAGAATTCCTGGGGCACAACTAAAGCAGTAGTAAGAGGGAAAGTTATAGTGCTAAGTGCCCACATCAAAAAGTTAGAAAGATCTCAAATTAACAATCTAACCCTACATCCAGAGGAATTAGATAAATAAGAACAAACCAACTGCAAAGCTAGCAGAAGATAAGAAATAACCAAAATCAGAGCCGAACTGAACGAAATTGAGATGTAAACACACACACACACACACACACACACAAAAGATAAAAAACTTGATGTGTTTCTTTTTCAAAATAATAAATAAGATTGATAGACTGCTAGGTAGGCTAATTTTTTAAAAAGACTAAAACACAATCAGAGATGACAAAGGGGACATTACCACCAACCCCACAGAAAAACAAAAACTCTCAGAGACTACTAAAAATACCACTATGCACACAAACTAGAAAACCTAGAAGAAATAAGTAAATTCCTGGACACACGTATCTCCTAAGATTGAATCAAGAAAAAATTGAACCCCTGAACAAACCAATAATGAGTTTCAATGTTGAATCAGTAATAAAAAGCCTAACAACCAGAAAATGCCCAGTCCCAGACAGATTTACAGTTAAATTCTATCAGAAATATAAAGAAGAGCTGGTACTGATTCTACTGAAACTATTCAAAGAACTTGAGAATGAGGGACTCATCCTTAATTTATTCGATAAGGTAAGCATCATCCTGATATCAAAACCTGGCAGAGACACAGCAACAACAAAAAAAGGAAACTTCAGACCAATATCTTTGATGAACATCAATGCAAAAATTCTCAACAAAATATAGGTAAACCGAATCCAGCAGCACATCACAAAGTTTATCCACCGTGACTGAGTAGGCTCTATCCCTGGGATATTTGCATAAACATATGCAAATCAATACATGGGATTTATCATGTAGAACTAAAAACAAAAACCACATGATTATCTCAATAGATGCAGAAAAGGCTTTTGATAAAATTCAACATCACTTCATGTCAAAAACCCTCAATAGACTAGGCACTGAAAGAACATACATCAAAATAATAAGAGCCATCAATAACAAACCCACAGCCAACATTGTACTGAATGCGCAAAGGATGGAAGCATTCCCTTTGAGAACCAGAGCAAGAAAAGAATGTCCACTCTTTCCACTGCTACTCAACATAGTACTGGAAGTCTTAGCCAGAGCAATCAGGCAACAGAAAGAAATAAAAGTCGACCAAGTAAGAATAGAGAAAGTCAAACTATCTTTCTTTACAGACAATTAATTCTATACCTAGAAAACCCCACAGTCTCTGCCCAAAAGTTCTGCTCCTAGGAGTCTCAGCTCCTAGATCTGTTAAACAACTTCAGCAGTTTTAGGATTAAAAAGTCCACATTAAAAAAAGCAGCAGCATTTCTATACATCAAAAACATCGAAGCTAAATGCTAAATCAAGAATGCAATCCTATTCACAAGACTCATAAAAAGAATAATACCTAATAATACAGCTAACCAGGAAGGTAAAACACCTCTACAATGAGAATTACAAACACTGCTGAAAGAGATTGGAGATGATACAAACAAATGGAAAATCATTCCATGCTCATGACTAAGAAGAATCAATATTGCTAATATGGCCATACTGCCCAAAGCAGTTTACAGATTCAATTCCATTTCTACCAAACTACAAATAACATTCTTCTCAGAATTAGAAAAAAACTATTTTAAAATTCATATGGAACCAATAAAGAGCCAGAATAACCAAGGCAACCCTAAGCAAAAATAGCAAAGCTAGACGCATTATGTTACCCAACTTCAAACTATGCTACAAGCCTACAGTAACCAAACAGCATGGTATTTGTACAAAAACAGACACATAGACTATGGAACCGAATAGAGACCCCAGAAATAATGCCACACACCTACAACCATCTGATCTTCAATAAAGTTGACAAAAAAGAGCAATGGAAAAGGACTCCTTATTCAATCACTGGTTCAGGGATAACTGGTTAGCTGTATGCAGAAGATGGAAGCTGGACCCCTTTCTTACACTGTATATAAAAGTCAACTAACGACGGATTAAAGACTTAAATAAAACTATTAAAACTCTGGAAGATAACCTAGAAAATACCATTCTAAATATAAACCCTGGCAAAGATTTCATGACAAAGACATCCAAAGCAATAGCATCAAAACCAAAAATTGACAAAGAAGACCTAATTAAAATAAAGAACTTCTGAAAAGCAAAAGAAACTATCAACAGAGTAAACATACAACCTACAAGATGGAAGAAAATATTTTAAACTATGCATCTGACAAAGTTCTAATACACAGATTCTATCAGAAACTTAAACAAATTAACAAGCCAAACACAAACAACCTCATTAAAAAGTGGGCAAAGAACTTAACAGACACTAAGACATACATGTGGCCAACAAGCATATAAAACAATGTTCAACATCATTAATTATTAGAGAAACTCAAATCAAAACCACAATGAGATACCATCTCACACTAGTAAGAATGGCTATTATTAAAAGTCAAAGAATAACAGATGCTGGCAAGGTTGTAGAGAAACAGGAACTCTTATACACTGCTGGTGGGAATATAAATTAGTTCAGCCATTGTGGAAAGCAGTTTGGTAATTTCCCAAAAAACTTAAACAGAATTGCCACTGGACCCAGTAATCCCACTATTGGGCACATGCCCAAAGAAATAAAAATTGTTCTGCCAAAAAGACATATTGCACACATACGTTCATCACAGCACTATTCACAATAACAAAGGCATGGAACCAACCTAAATGCCTATCAGTGGTAGATTGAATAAAGAAAATGTGGTAAATATAACCATAGAATACTAGACAACCATAAAAAAGGAGATCATGTCTTTTGCAGCAAAATGGGTGGAGTTGAAGGCCATTATTCTAAGTGAACTAATGCAGGAACAGAAAACTAAATACCACATGATCTCACTTATAAGTGGGAGCTAAGCAATAAGTGCTTAGCTCAAAGGGAACACAAAGAAGGGAAAAACAGACTCTGGAGCCTACTTAAGGGTGGAGGGTGTTAGGACAGTGAAAGTCAAAAAGACTACCTAACAGTACTATGCTTATTACCTGGGTGATGAAATAATCTATACACCAGGATACACAATTTACCTATATAACAAACTGCAACATGTACCTCTGAATCTAAAACTTTTTTAAAAATGATTACAACTTTAATAACACTTATTGCTCCTTATATAAAGAGTGGAAACTAAATTCAATATTTTCAACTAAAAATAACATTTTATAATAAAGTATCATATTAAAATATCATTTAAAATATGGGGAAAATTATAACAGCATAACAGGCAGAAATCAAACAAAAAAATCAAAATTTTGAGAATAAAAAAATTCATAGACATTTAAAACTCAGTAGATAGGATCAACTGTAGTCTAAAAACAGTTGAAGAAAAAAATGACAGCTAAGAAAACTACCAGACAGAAAAAGTAAGAAGTTTTTTAAAGAGTAAAAACAAGATCAAGCAACTTAGAGGACAGCTTAACAGGCTTCCATAAAATGTCTAACATAAGTTCTACAAATAGAGATTTCAGTGTATTAGTCCATCTTCATGCTGCTATAAAGGACTGTCCCAGACTGGCTAATGTATAAAGGAAAGAAGTTTAATTGACAGTTCTGCATGGCTGGGGAGGCCTCCAGAAATTTACAATTATGGCAGAAGGGGAAGCAAACATGTCCTTCTTCAGATGATGGCAGGAAGAAGTGCAGAGCAAAGAGGGGAAGAGCCCATTATAAACCATCAGATCTCATGAAAACTCACTATCACAAGAACAGGATAGAGGTAACCACTTCCATGATTGAATTACATCCCATGACATGTGGGTATTATGGAAACTACAATTCAGGATGAGATTTGAGTTCGAACGCAGACAAACCATATTGTTCGGAGAATATCAAAAAGCAATATTCAAGATGATTCAGGTAAAAATTTTCCAAAGTTTGAAGAATTTGCTTTTAATTTTAAATATTTAATTTTTGCAGGTCTATAGTGGATGTCTATATTTATGGGGTATATGGGACGTTTTGACACAGATAAACAATGTGTAAATCACAGCAGTTTAAATGGGGTATCCATCAACACAAGCATGTATCCTTTGTGTTACAAATAATCCAGTTATTATTTATTTTAAAGTGTACAATTAAGTCATTATTGACTACAGTCACCTGTTGTGCAATCAAATAGTAGCTCTTATTCATTCTGTCTAACTATATTTTTGTAAACAGTAACAGTCCTGCCAACCCCCCAGATTCCTACTATACTTCCCAGCCTCTGGTAATTATTCTACTATCTATGTTCATGAGTTCAATTGTTTTAATTTTTAGCTCCCACAACCAAGTGAGAAAGTTTGTCTTTCTATGCCTGATTTATTTTACCTGACATAATGATCTCAAGTTCTATCCATGTTGCTGCAAATGACAGGATCTCATTATATTTTATAGCTGAACAGTACTCCACTGTGTCTATGTATCACATTTTCTTTATCCATTTGTCTATTGATGAAAACTTAGCTTACTTCCAAATCTTGCCTATTATGTACATAGATGTACCTGGAAGGAAGGCATGGAATCCAGGAAACAGAAAAATGTTGGAAAATTATTTAATTCTTGTTTTTTAATAAAAGCTGAATTTTTGTCTTAAGAGATAAGATTAAAAAACATATGTTCAGTGTCCAAAATTTACAAAACACAAATAAGCAAAAGACACAATTTAAAAATCATCCTCAGGCCACATGCAGAGGCTCATGCCTATAATCCCAGGTCTTTGGAAGGCAAAGGCAGGAGGACTACTTAAGCCCGAAAGTTCAAGACCTGCCTGGGCAACATAGTGGGACCCTCTCTACACACACACACACACACACACACACACACATGCAAATCATCTTCATTCCCAGTGAAACAGGAAAGTTCCCAGGTTACCCTCACAGGATGTGCAACAGGGGTGTGACTCACCTGTGTGGTAATCCTGCAGCTCAAACCCCTAGGAGTAGCATGCAGATGTGCAGATATAGAGGCCATGGCGAGTGCTTTGGACTCGCAGTCCCTCAGTAGCATCTAGAGGTGGGTGTCTGTGACTCCCAAAGCCCAAGCGGGCATGTGTTACAGTGTGCTCCTTTAGCTTTGCTATCTGCAGATGGCTTATGTGTTAATCAGCTCAATGGATCTTCTGTCTTATTGTAAGGCCAGGGGGCCAGTGTGACAGTCTTATGTATCCTGAGCTCTTGCCCAGTGTCCCAGAAGAATCACATCATACGCATGCTTAAAGGAAAAGTGCAAGGTTTACTTGAGGGATGGAAGTGGCTCTCAGCAAAACGGATGGGAGCTGAAAGGGGGAATGGAGTGGGAAGATGGTCTTCTCCTAGAGTCGAGCCATACAGCAGCTGGACTCTTATGTGATCGCCCCCAGCCAAACTCCCCTTCGCATCCAGACATCCCTCCTCTTCTCTCTTTCTCTGCTACATCATTCCCATGGCTGGTCTCCTAGTCTGCTGGTCTCAACCTTCAGCTTCTTCTGTCTGTGCCCGCTAAGGTCTCAGGTTTATATCAGCACTGGATGGGGGGCGTGGTGGGCCAGAGTGGTCATGGAAAATGCAACATTTGTGCACAAAAACAGAAGGGCCTGTTCTCATTTAGGTCTGTGGGCACAGGCCCAAGGATGGAGCCTCACCAGGGAACCTGCCTTTCTCTACCCACCACTTTCCTGCCCACCTCCCATATCACTAGCAAACAGAGATAGCCACTGTTAATATTAGTAAAAGTAGCTCTGGTATTATCCTATGCATATTTTTATTAAAATTATATTATGTAATTTAAATTACATGTATTCCTTTTCCTATTTCACACAAATATCTCTCTGTGTTATTATTACTCTATAGCTCTTGTTTAAGAGCTGGATAAATTATTTTAAATACTTGATTTAATAAGTAAGCAATGCACTCTTCTTTTTTCACATTTTTACAGCGCTTTCATTTGTTTTAGATAAACTGAACCTCCATTTGGGCAGGTCTTCTAAAAATCCACAAATAAATTGTCTTTTCGAAATCAGAATGTTTCCTCCACTATTGCATAGCATACCTGAAGATTATAAATCTAAAGTACAAAAATGTTAAGGACACTGAAAAAAAAAGTCTGTTTCATCGAGTTTTAGCTTTTAAAATAATGCAACTTGAGTATCTGATTTTGAATTTCATTATGAGCAATATTAGCAGAAGTGGATGAACACTTCAACTTGACTGTGTAATTTATTTTTACAAAAATCTCTTTAGAGATCCCTGTCTAGTCAGCAAATAATTGCTTTAACTTGGATTTTAATATTAACACTGAATGATTTATGTACATTAAATAATGTGATTCTCACTAACCATTTATGAGCTTAGAATGATTATCTCCCTTCTGTGCATAATCACACTTCAGGGAAGAAAGGTTAAGTGGTTTGCCTAAGATCACTCAGCCAGTCAACGGATTATCTCAAAATATGATCCTTAAGTCTTTAAATCATTAGACTCGGCTGGCCTCAGCAATACTTGAGAGGCATAAAGGATATGCACTTAGTCTCTTCCACAAACGATTTATGTGGCATAATATCTCATTTGTTTATAGGGTTTTTTTTTCTTATGACACAATTTGGTCTATAAGTAAACATGAGACATCATTAAAATAAACATGATAAGAATTAACATGTGGAAAAATGCTGGGAGACTTAGCAGAACAATTTCCAACATAGTACATAAACCAGGCAGATAATACAAACTATCATTTGTGAAAGGGTAAGAGGGAGAAAAGAAGGAATAACAGAAAGCAAATAGAGTAGAATAGCTTCCTTTGGTGGAGCTTCAGTTCCAGGTTAGATTTCGACAAGCTCTGAATGAAACAAGCAGAGATCTTATGCATTCCCTGAGAGCAGTTCTCTCCATCTCCAGTATAAAATCATCCATACATATCAACCTGGCCATATCCTAACTGATAGCAAATGTACTTCATATATTTTTACAATACACAATTCACACTAAATGGGAAACCACAGAATTCAAGAATTTTTAACTGTGACCTGATCAGAATTAGAAATGACCTTGGTAAACTAGAGTGGAAGCCAAAAGGGTAGTGGAATGATTTACTGGAAGGACTGTATCAGATTCGTATTACCTAGCAGGCGGGGAGAAGGAACCAGCTGACAGCTGTGCCTTTAAGAGCAGTAAAGGAAAGAAGGAGCTTAGGGTTTGTTTTTGTTTTTTGTTTTTTTCATTCAACTAAGTCAACAAAATTATTTTAAGAAAAAGTAGTACTAAACTATTTAACCAATAATTGTTTAATAAAATTGACTTTTTGTTTTAAAAATAAAATGACCAGCTTCTCCTGGTCTGCAAGAAACGGTTCTGGTTTTAAAACTGAAAGTCCCATGTCCTGGGAAACTTCTCAGGCCCAGGCAAACAAGAAAGTCTGGTAAAAATAAAAAATTAAGTGTGATCATTATTCAAAATATGAAAAATACAAATAAGCAAAAATGAGAAAATAAATCATCTACACTCTCAGTATGCAGAAACAGCCACTGTTAATCTCAGTAAACATACTTATATTATCTCTACGAAATAAACTTCATACAATGCTAGTAACTATTGCTACAATATGGCAGGTGCCAGGGTAATATTGTTTGGATTTTCTTTAAAATTCTGAATAAACTGTTTTAAAAGTATATATACCAAGTACCTTAGTATAGGTACCTTTTCCTATGATTGCATCATTTTATAACCTCTGATAAATTTTCAGTTGTGTATTAACCATTTCTGGTTTTCATTCTGTAACTTCCCTTAACCTTATACTTTTCTTTATCTCTAAGACACAGTACCAACCGGTACATTAGCAGCATGCTTTCTGAGTTCTGATTACTGTATCACAGTGTAATCTCACTGCTCAGGGGTATGCAGCCTTTCATTTCTTATTCCATTTCAATTTCCCTGTAGGCCAGGGAGGGGAAATTTCTACCTAGGGAGTTTAGCATCATTTAACATTGATGTTACTTGTCCAACAATCTCCTACATGAGTGAGACCATATGTCAACCACAGTTAGCACTTAAAATTTATCAATACCTGCTTATATACAAGAAGCTCTTTTTGTTTTGTGAGAGGTTTAACTTCCTGAAAGCATTCCAAGTCCAGTTTTAAAGTCAGTAGGAGAGAAGGAAAATAAAATGTAGTGTTAGAAAAGAAATACATCTTTTATCTACTTGAAAATGTCCACACTTGGCTGGAGCCATATTTCAGGATTGTTGTGATCCAGAAAGTACCTCTCTTAAGAAGTACTTACTATCCACTTATGACGTTATCCCTTTCTTGCTAATAACACATATAATAATGGCCTCTTCTGTTTTATGTTTAGCTATACAATGCCTGTTGGCAGTCCTGGAGTTTTCTGTATGATTGAAATGACTGCAGATGGAAAATCTCCAGTACAGAAGAAAGACACAGAGACTTCCCATGCCTCTCAGGTAGGTATACAGATATCCAGTCCCAAACACTAATTGTGCCCTCAGTATTTCAAATAAGTATTTTTGATGTTACTAAGCAGTAATCACTGGTTTTGAAGAACATCTTTATTTCTGCCTGCATTTCATTGTTATCCAGTCAATATTCAGGCGCAAGTTGTTCATTTTTTATGTAGTTGTGTGGTTTTGAGTGAGTTTCTTAATCACGAGTCCTAATTTGATTGCACTGTGGTGCAAGATTCTACACATTATTTGGCTAAGCACACTATTATATTCCCACTCATAGAGAAACAAATTTCAGAAAAACTAGAAATTTTAAAATGAAATATCTTATCAGTGCAAAAAATTTTAAAAATTGAAATAAAGTTTAAATGAATATAAGTTTCTGAGCAGCTCGTTTGTTAGCCAAGCAAGGGAAACTGTCTACTAAAGCTGAGTTAATTAAATTGTGTTTGATTGCAGCAGATGAATGAATGTGTCCTGAGAAAATAAACTTGATTAAAACTATTAGCCTTTTAGTGTGAACAGTTGCTTGAAGAGCAACTGAGGGCAACAGATGGAGTAAACATACTCTCCATATTCTTCCCAATAAGTACAGCTAAATGCCCTGGATAATATGTACATAAAACACAAGAAGACTCTGAAAGGTGGAAAGAAGAAAGCAGACTGGATATAGAGTTTAGTTCCCAAGCAATGACATTGCAATGAGTTCCTGACTTTTCTTTCTGACCCATATATCCAATACTGAGGGCTGGAGAATCCAGAAACCTAATAATGGCAATGAAGGCAGACAATAAAAATCCCAAGTAAAGTTTCTGCTTACTCTAGCCAAAGGGCCAGGCAAGGGGCTACCTAACAAGAGAGCCTTCAGATAATATCCACTCCACTGCAGCCAAACACTACAGACAAATAGGAAGTCAACCTTTAGCCCCACCAGCAAAGGTGGATTGGAGAACTTGGACATTCATCCTCACTCTTCAGGCTGACGGGAGGGACCCCAACTCCCAACCATGATTGTCAGAGGCTGGGTGAGGAAACAGGATCTTTGTTCCTGATGAGTGGTAATGAGGACCACCCTGAATTCATAGGGTGGGTGTGATGACAAGGGGAGCCTGGAATTCACCCCTACATGGGACAGTGGTCTTAGAGGAGGGCTAGTGGAAAGTCAGGGCTTTCATCACTCCTCACAGACAATGAGGACCACTCCCCTTCCAGTGTAAGTGGCAGCCATGTGGGGAGCCTGAATTTCCATCTCTACCAGTAGTAACAAGGAGTCCACCTCTCCAACTGTCAGTGGAAGCCCTGGGCATCCAACACCACTTGGTGAAATGAGGTAGTTCCCCTTGCCCACTGCAGTTTTGTCAGAGGGAGCTGCCAAAACACAGGATTCACAAAAGACCCAGTGTCTCATGGCACAGCTAAAGGAAAAGTGGATACTCTGAACAGCTTCACACATCCATTTGACAAAGTACAAACTACTATAACTTATCCAGTAAGAAATAGATAATTTAAATGGCCCAATAACTATTAATGAAAGTGAATTTGCACACACACCCTCTCTGTATATATACATGTGTAGATATATACATACGTATATGTATATTGTTAGAACAGAGTAAAAATCCAAGAATAGCTCACACAGGAATGGCCAACTGATGCTTGACAATGATGTAAAGGCGATTTAATAGAGAATAATGTTTTTAAAAGCATGGTGTTGAAGAATTAGATATCCATAATAAAATATTAAATCTTGACATAAACTTCACACTTTATATGCATATTAAGCAAAAGAGATTTTATATTTAAATATAAAACAGAATTACAAAACTTTTAGCTTATAAAATTGGAGAAAAATCTTTGGGATTTTCAACCAGAGGTTGGTAAAAAAGTTCTTAGATATGATACCAAAAGCACATTCCATAGAAAAATAAAATTGATAAATTGGACTTCATCAAAATAAAAACTTTAGTCTGTAGAAGACTCTATGAAGAGAATTTAAAAAAACAATTTTTATACAGGAAAAAAATATTTGAATACCACATATCTGAAAAAAGAAACACCCAAAACTCAACAGTAAAATGCAAACAATTCAACTAAAACATGGACAAAAAATATAAGGAGAGGTTTCACTGGAGAGAATATATAGATGGCAAGCACATGAAAAGATGTTTAACCTCATTAGTCACCAGGAAGTGTAAATTAAGACCACAATGAGATATCATTATATACCTATGAGAAGAGCTAAAATAAAAATAGTAACACCACCAAATGCTGGTAAGAATGTGGAGAAAATCAATCTCTCATACATTGCTGTTGAGTTTGTAATATGACATACACTCAATCTGGAAAATATTTCGGCAGTTTCTTAAAAAGCTAAGCATACACTTACTGATTGATTCAACAGATTAATTCCCCAGCATTTATCACAGAAAAATTAAAATTTAGGGTCCACACAGAAATTGATACCCAATTTTTCATAGCAGCTTTATTTGTAATAGCCAAAACCAGAAAATAACCATAATGTCTCTCAGTAATTAAGTAAACTGTGATATATCCATACGAATCATCAATGTTAAAAATTTTTAAGAACCTACAGATAAACTAAAAATCTTCGATTATCTCAAGGGCATTATGAGTGTGGGAACAAATTGCGAAAGGTCACAGGCTGTAAGACTTCATTTATATAATGCTTTTTAAATCATGAAATTACAGAGATGAGAAGGAGAATAGTGGTTGGCAGGGGTCAGAGATGGTGGTACTGATGGTGGTTTGACTTAAGGGTTAGCACATGGGAGATCTTTGTGATGACTGAATAGCTCTCTATCTTGATTGTGTAGTGGTAGTCACACCAATTTATTCATGTAATAAGATGACAAAGAACCAGCTATTGTTTATTCAAGGAGTCAATGTTGAGTTTGAGTGACTGCAGAATTAGCTTCTATGAAGTCTGCAAATATTTGAGAGAACTCTAATTTCTCAAATATTTCTCAAACGTTTGAGAAAACTCTAATTCAGTACAATCTGAAGTGGAATCTTTGAAGTTCTGTTACATCCAATTGTGGCAAAAATATGTGTGGAGCAGAAAAAGAGTTAGTTGGAAAAAGGTACGAGGCTTTGAAAATGCAAAATATTTGTATTATTCACATGCAGGTAATTTCTGAAAACTGCTTGAACATTTTCAACAGAGATTCTGGATAAAAATCATTAATACTAATTAAGTGAGATGTTGTCCCCAAGAAAGATAATTCCATTTTTCTAATTGGAGAAACTGTGTGAAACATATGTGCAACTTAGATACAAAAATTTTACTTAATTATTACATTTTTGACTTCATCAATACAATTTTTTTGGAAATTCATTTTCTCTCCTGTTATACACATACTTATCAAAATCCCTGATTTCACCTCTCACCCCACAAAGCCTAAAATACAGTCATGTGTTGCTTAACCACAAGGATATGTTCTGGGAAATGCATTGTTAGGTAATTTCATCATTGTGTTAACATCCTAGAGTGTACTTACACAAACCTAGATGGTATAGCCTACTAAACATCTAGGCTAGATGGCAAAACCTATTACTCATGGGCTACAAACCTGTGCAGCATGTTACTGTATCGAATACTGTAGGCAATTGTAGCACAATGATATTTGTATGTTTAAGCACATGTGAACATGGAAACAATAGATGAAAATATGCTATAAAAGATTTAAAAACTGGCACACCTATATAGGATGTTTACCATGAATGCAGCTCTCAGGACAGAAAGTTGCTGTGATTGAGTGTAGTGAGTGAATGTGAAGCCCTAGGATGACATTATTGTATACTACTGTAGACTTTTATAAACACTGTACATTTAGGCTACATTGAATTTATTTAAAAATATTTTGCTTTCTTCAATAATAAACTTAGCTTACTGTAACATATTTTTTTTAACTTTTATTTTAAATTCATGGACACATATGTAGGTTTGTTATACAGATAAACTGGTGTCACAGGGCTTTGTTATATGATTACTTTCAAATTTTAAACTTTTTGCCTCTTTTGTAATAACAAAACACAAAGACATTGTAAAGCTGTACAAAAATATTTTTCTCTATATCCCTATTCTATAAGTTTTTTTTCTATTTTTACATTTATTTTTAAATATATTTACTTTTTAAAGTCCTGTTAAAAGCTAAGACATGAATGCACACATTAGCCTAAGACTACACAGGTTCAGTATCATCATTATCACTGTCTTCCACCTCCACATCCTGTCCCACTGGAAGGTCTTCAGGGGCAACAACACACATGGAGCTGTCATCTACTGTGATAACAAATGCTTCTTCTGGTTACTGTTTGAAGGATCTGCCTGAGGGAGTTTTATAGTTAACATTTTGTTATAATAAGTAAAAGGAGTATCATTTAAAATAACCATTAAAAGTATAGTGTAGTAAGTACATAAATGAGTAACATAGTCTTTTGTTAAAAGTTTACAAACATTGAAAGTTTAAAAAGTAATCTGTACAACAAACCCCTGTGACACCAGTTTACCTGTGTAACAAACCTGCACATGCACCCAAGAACTTATAATAAAAGTTTATATATATATATATATATATATATATATATATAATAGTAAGCTAAGGTTATTATCGAAGAAAGCAAAAATATCATCATTATCAAGGATTATGTACTGTATAGAATTGTATGTGCTAGACTTTTATGTAACTGCCAGCTTGGTAGATTTGTTTAAACCAGCATCATCACAAACATACAAGTAATGCTTTGTGCTGTGATGTTACAATGTTAAGATGTCTAGGCAATAGGAATTTTTCAGCCCTTACCTTGTAGTAGGTGCAGTCCATTGTTGACCAAGACGTTATGTAGTGTATGACTGTATTTACTCTCCGACTGTTTTCAGAAAACAGTCCCCGGTGTCTATTGCTGCTGTCTTTATGTCTGTGTGAATGCACTGTTAAGCTCTTATTTACAAGTGAGAATATGCAGTGTTTGGTTTTCTGTTTCGGCATTAATTCACTTAGGATAATGGTCTCCTGCTGCTTCCATGTTGCTGCAAAGGACATGATTTAGATCTTGTTTTTCTTTTCTTTCTTTTTTTTTTTTTTAATTTAACCATTGTACAGTGTTCCATGGTGCATATGTACCACATTTCATTCTTATGGCTGTGTAGTAGTCCATGATGTATAGGTACATTTTCTCTATTCAATCCACCACCGATGGGCACCTGAGCTGCTATTGTGAATAGTGCTGTGATAAGCATGTGAGTACAGGTTGCTCTGTTCTTATATCGTTTCATATGTAGTTGTTAAGAAGTCAGGGTCAACTAGATTGACTTTCCTTTGCAAATAACAGTAGCTTAGCTGAATATTATATTTGTTGGATCTCACTCACCAAGACTGTTTAAAATACCAGTCTACTGTTTTCTTGCTTTGTGTGTAGTTGCCAATAAATCTTTTGTCAAGTGTGTTTTCTTCCCTTTCTGAATGACACCTTTGTCCTGAAGCCCTGAAGATTATTTTCTCAATCTTTAAAGTCTGTTAGATTTATTAGAAGACATCAGTTTTCCCTGGTATACAGTGGACCCTTAGAATATGTAGATTTAGGTCTTTTATTTCCAGAAGGTTTTCTTGAATAATAGTTTTACATTTTAATCGCATTCCATTGATTTCTTCTTGTTCTTCATGGACCATTATATGTATGTATATTATCTTCTTTGCTTATCATGTGTTTCTTTCAGTGTGATTCTACTTTTTTAAAAAAATAATTTTATTATTTTGGCTTTTTCTTTATATGCCTTACTGTATTTTCATTTAAATTCCTTCTGCTCTGGGCTTTTTGTAATTTAGACTTTATAAATTCTCTTCATTTTGAGCTCCTGGTAGCTACTGCTCTCAAAGCACAACTCTGGCACATTTCAAATCTCCCCATGAAAGGTGGTACACTATTAGGAATGATTTAGCTCCATGTTCTGTCATCTCTATACTCCAGGTTCTTTCCTCTTTTCCACACAGTGTCAAATTGACTCTCTCTACCAGCATAGGTTCTGGAGCTGGGTATCTTGAATTTGGATGTTTATTTTTCTAATTATAGACAATCTGAAGTTTATTGTATTCTTTAAGTTATGCTAAAGGCATATGTTGTAGCTGATCATTTTCATTTGCTCTCTCTCTGTGGCTCTGTACATATATTTTAATCTTCCATATACTAATAATGCATCACTAGATGTGCTATTACTATGTGCAAATAGCTCATTTTGGTGGCCCAGAAACACCCAAACAGTCTAAAGTTGTCTCTTTATCTTAAATAAAACATTTTTTATTGATACAAATATTTGTGTGTATTTGTGAGGTACATGTGATATTGTGTTACATGGATAAACTGTGTAATAATTCAGGCAGGGTATTTGGGGTGTCTATCACCTTGAGCATTGATAATTTCTATGTGTTGGGAACATTTCAAAAGTTCTCTTCTAGTTGTTCTAAAATATACAATACATTGTTGCTAACTATACTCATCCTACTCTGTTATTACCGTTAGAACGTATTCCTTACATCCAGCTGTATATTTGTACATATTAACCAACTTCTTCTCATTCCATCACCCCACATCCTTCACAGTCTCTGGTAACTATCATTCTACTCTGGACCTCCGTAAAAGCACACATTTTAGCTCCCACAGATGAGTGAGAACTTGAAATTTGTCTTTCTGTGCCTGGCTTATCTCACTTAAAATAATGACCTGCAGTCCCATCCCCGTGGCTGTAAATAACATGATTTCATTTTTTATGTCCAAACAGTATTCCATTGTATACATATGCCACCTTTTCTTTATCTGTTCATCCATTGATGGATAGTTAAGCTGATTGTATATCTTTGCTATCATGCATAGTGAAACAATAAACATGGGAGTGCAGGTATTCCTTTGATATACTAATTTATTTTTCTTTGGATACATATTCCATAGTGGGATTGCTGAAACATCTGTTGTTTTTTGTCATTTTTAGGAGTAGCCATTCTAACAGTGGTAAGACGATATCTCACTGTGGTTTTGATTGCCATTTCTCTAATAATTAGTGATGTTGAGCATTTTTACCTATGTCTATTGCTCATCTATATGTCTTTTATGACAAATATCTATTCATGCCCTTGGCCCACTTTTTAATGTTTTTTTTTTCCTCTTGAAATGTTTGAGTTCCTTGTATATTCTGGATATTAATCTCTTGTTGGTTGAATAGTTCACAAATATTTTCTTCCATTCAACAAGTTGTCTCTTCATTGTATTAGTTCATTTCCTTTGCCTAAAGAAACTTTTTAGTTTAATTTAGTCCCATACACCTATTTTTGTTTTTGTGTCCTGTGCTTTTGAGGGCCTAACCGTAAAAATCTTTGCATAGATCAATATCCTGAAGTGTGTTCCCTATGTTTTGTTCTAGTGGTTTTATAGTTTCAGGTCTTACATTTAACTCTTTAATATGTCTTAAGTTGATTTTTGTGTATAATGAGAGATAGGGGTCCAGTTTTATTCCTCTGTGTATGGATAGCCAATTTTCCCAGAACCATTTATTGAAGAGGGTTTCCTTTCTCAAGTGTATGTTCTTGGCATCTTTGTCAAAATCAGTTGAATGTAAATATATGGGTTTATTTCTGTGTTCTTTGTTCTGCTGTATTGACCTAAGTACCTATTTTTATACCAATACCATGCTATTTTGGTCATGATGACCTTGTAATGTGGACTGCTGGCAGTCACTTGTGTACCCTTTCCCCATGCTGGGGACCCTTTCCCAAGTCCCAGCCCATCCAAGTGGAGCAGACAGTTTTGTTTCCTTTGCCTTCCTTGCTTTAGGTGTTTCCTGTCACTTCTCTGTAGAATTCCAATGTTCTCTCTTAGATGATATATTTCAAGTGTGATTATCTGCTTGCTATTTTGGTTCTTCTTTGTGAAAGAGGCGAATACCAGATGCCTCTAGTCAGCCATCTTGAAGTTGAGCTAAAGATAATGTTTCTAAAGATGTCCCTGCATGGCTACATACCTCTCAATTACTGTTTCAGATCACTGAAACAGAGGTTAAACATGTATGGCATTATCACAAAGAAACAGTTATTATGATAGTATGGCATTAGCACAGGGCTACACATATAAATCAGTGGAAGAGACTAAAGAGTCCAGAATTATACCACACATATAAGATACATTGAGTTACAGCCAAAAATGCCAATACATTTAATAGGTAAGAAGTATACCTTCAAATAAATGATATTGAAACAATAATAAAAAAGAACATTAATTATTATGCCATAGGTGTAAATTTACTCAAAATCATAGACCACATATAACAGTAGAAAATAATAAAACTTCTAAAATAAAATATAGAAGAAAATTCTCTCAACCTTGGGATAGGTGGAGATTTATTAATACATAAAACATTAATCATTTAAAAATGGATAAATTGAACTTCACTAAAACTAAATATTTTTGCTTTTTGAAAGATTTCATTAAGAAATTGAAAAAGAAAGCCACAGGCTGGGAGGAATATCTGCAATACATATATTTGACAAAGGACTTGTAGCCACAACTCAATAGTAAGAATAAAATCAACCAAGTAACGTAGAACAAAAAATTTGTATAGTTACTTCGAAAAAGAGATCTACAAATGGCAAATAAGCACGTAAAAGATACTCAACATCATTAATCATCAGGGATATGCAAATCCAGACCAGGATGGGTACCATTATTCACCAGCTAGAATGGTTGAAATTGAAAATATTAGCAATAAAAAGCATTGGCCTTGGAACTTTTATATATTTCTAGTAAGAGCATAAAATGATATATTCCCTTTGGAAATCTGTTTGGGAATTTTTTATAATGTTTACCATACATTTATCAAATGAGTTAGAAATTCTACTTTTAGGTATTTACCAAAAAGAAATTAAAATGTATGTCTACATAAAATCTGGCATGTGAACATTCATAACAGTTTTATTCATGATAGCCAAAAATTGTAAACAACCCATGAACTGGTGAATGGATAAACGAACTGTGGTAATATCCACATAATAGGATATTACTCAACAATAAAAAGGAGAAAACTATTGCTCTATGCAATAACATGGGTAGATCTCAAAAACATGACATGAAGCTAAAAAGCCAGGCACAGAGAGTATGTATTATATTATTCTAGTTATATGAAAATCTAGACATGACCAATCTAATGTATAATGATGGAAAAAGTATACGAGTGTTGATTAGAAGCAGAGGTGGGTAGGATTAACTGGAAAGGGAACAAAGGAACTTTCTGGAATAATGGGATTATTCTACATCTTACTGTGATGGTGGTTACATTTGTCAAAATCATTACACTGTTTGCTTAAAATAGATTCAACTTTTAAATGAAAGTTATGCTGTAATGGAGTTGATGTCAAACTATAAAAATATTGAAAACATGTCCTTCAGTCATCTCTTCCTGTTATTTATTCTTTTGAAGAGATAGACTAATATAGGAAATTGACTTTTATAGTGCTTTCAGTTAGTGAGATCTCTTTGCACAATGGACTTTAAAACTGTTAATACTAATAAAGTTCAGAAACAGTCACATCTTTAATACTAAAATTATTAATAAAAACATATTTTAATATTTCTATCACTTATCTTTCTAAATATTTTATCAAATACAGAATGCTGACTTTTTGGAAATGAGACACCGAGCAAGGACAGTTTCCTCTGATCATCCTATAAATCTATTCTGTGTTGTTGCATGATTATTTTTCATGCATATATTACTAGGATATTAGTCAAAATGCACCTGTTTGAAAATATGCTCCCTTTTCTTTCATTTTATGCTTTTCTAACTTTTGGCAGACATCTGTCTTCTACATCAGAAAAGTGAAAAGTCAAAAACCTCTTACTTCTTTAAGTGTTTTGAAGCTTCATTTTTTTTTTTTTTTTTTTTTTTTGTAATTCTTTTACTCCTCCAGAGTTTTGGCACACCTATTATTATTTTTTTCTTGTGGAATACAAATCATCCCGTTATAAGAGTAATTTGTTTGAAAACATCACTGACCTTAACCATCTGCTTCTAACTTCTAAAATTTGACCAGCAATGATCTTAAGAAAAACAGAAGCTTTCATTGATATAATCAATGGCTGTTTCTTTCATCAAATTCATGCTCCTTGTTCAAGAATGCTGAAATCTATATCCACACCGTCTGCAGGGTCAGTGCAAGTTGGAAAAGTAGACAGATGCCTAGACATGGTTGTTTCCTTAATAACCTAACTGCCAAATACACATGTACCAGATTGCTTGGGCTGACAAAACAAAATACCACAGTCTGACTTAAACAACAGTAGTTTTTTTTCTCACAGTACTGAAGGCTGGAAGTACAAGATCATTGTGCCATGGGGTTGTTTTCTCCTGAGGTCTCTCCTTTTGACATGCAGATGACTGCCTTTTGTCTGTGTCCTCATATATCCTTTCTTCTGGCAAGCAAACCTAGTTTCTCCTTATCTGTACAAATTTCTTTTGTTTATAAGAACATCAGTCAGATAAGATTAGAGCCCATCCTAATAGCCTCGTTTAATCTTAACCACCTCTTTAAGTCTTATCTTCAAATACAGTCACATTCTGAAGGACTGGTGCTAAGGGCTTCAACAACATATGAATTTTGGGAGGACAATTCAGCTAATGGTGACACATGACCCATCATCTTCTTCCATGAGGTTCTGTACCCCTACAAGACACCAATTGATCCCCAAAGGAAAATATGGCTGGTCAGATATTCTAGTAGATCCTCTATGAACAATGCTGTAAATCATCTTCCTCCTTCTCAAGTTTTGCCCAAATGCAAAGAATACATTGATCTCAGAGAGTATCCAATTTTCCAATTTAGAAACACTTTTTTTTGCACAGAGTTCAACCACCCTATGTGAGCAAAATCTGAAAGTAAGTTACTATGACTTTACATAAACATATACAGCTTGAATACTTAATCTATTTGAGAAGCTGTTCTAATATAGTCCAGTCAGTCACTACATCTGGATCTTTCAAATGGAATTCCACCTCTGTAGTGGCTGCCTCCAGAATTTGAGCCAAGTCTTTTTAAAATAACATTCACCTTCTGCAACTTGAGCATTTGCAAGCATGTGGTTTACATTTGAGTCAATCTTCTCATCCATCTGTCCTCAAGAATAGATACATTTTATTATGCATTTCCTGAATTCACACGGAAAAGGTATTATTATCCTGAAACATCAGCAACCAAAAGGCAAGGGAAAGGATTGCATTTTAGTCAGCAGATGAGTCATTTTAAAAATGTACATAGCCTATCAGCTGGTCCTTATGGAAAGTGGAACAAAAGGTATGCTTTTTTTTGTGTTCTGTCTTGTTATGCTGTAAACTACATGTCACCTTCAAAATGGGAAAGGACATCTAGAATGTAACTGATTTAACCATAAAAAGTTGAAGTTGAGACGAAATTGTCATTATCACTAATAGTTACTACCTTGCTATACACAGAACTAATTAAACAGGTACAATTCAGCCAAGGTGGTTTACACAAACTGTCCACACTCTTAGAGGTCCCTATGATGTACCCATGTAGTAGAAATAAATGAGAAGCTCCTTGCATGGAAGGCATTGGCCTGAACATTTTCCTGCTTTCTTTATTAACTCTGTTTTCTTCAGCATTTTAGATTTCTTATGATGGTAAAGTAGTGACGTGACTGCATTCACAGAGATTCTAAACTAGTTTCTTATAGGCCAAATTTGGCCCATAGAAGAATTTTGCCTCTCATAGTTGTGTGTGTGTGTGTGTGTGTGTGTGTGTGTATTTATTTATTTGTCAATTTGCTTGTTTGTTTTTAGACAGGGTCTCTGTTTCTCTCCCAGGCTGTAGTGTAGTGGCATGATCACATCAGGCAGCCTCAATCTCCTGGGCTCAAGCAATCCTTCCCCTTCAGGATCCCAAGTAGCTGGGAGTATAGGTGAGCATCATTGCACCTGGCTAAATTTTCTTTTTAAATTCGGTAGAGATGGAGTTTCACTATGTTGCCTAGGCTGATCTCAAACTCTTGACCTCAAGTGATCCTCTCACTTTGGCCTCCCAAAAGTGTTGGGAATTATAGGCATGAGCCGCTACATCCAGTCTTGTGTTCTGCAGTTTTAATTCTTTAACTTATCTTCTACAAAATTAGAAGAATTCATGTAATAATGTAGAAATTTTGTGGGGCTTTTTCCTAATATTAGTGGTGTTGGTGACAACTCAGGAAGTTGAACCCTGGTTTTAAAAAGCATACAGTCTGTCAATTTAACGGTCTTTTAGCAGCAGCCACATTGCTCTTAAAGTAAAATGATGAGTTTTGTAATAAAAATCATTGAAAATATAAACAAACTGTTATCAAAAGAGTTGTATGATTTATGGAAGAGAAAATAATCATGACTCGTATAACTATTGATCTTTGAGGTATAAATCAGCATGTGTAAAAAGGAAAGTGGATGAATATAATTTATTATGAAAACTTCTGGTAAATTTCAAGATCACAATTGTTAGAGCAAATGCCAGGGGATTTTGGGGAGTTGGTGAACATGGAGGACTAGTTTATAGGTAGAAACGATGGTGAGGCTTGAATACATTTGTCAATGCAAATTTGATAAAATGGTGTAGACAGTCTTATCTAACATTTTCATCAGCAAACTCAGAATAAATAGTAACATGGACAAGCATTACAAATTTTATAAGTTTTTCTGAGTATTGAAATGCCATGGAGAGGATCCAATTGAAGAAATATCTTGTGGAGCTGAGGAAGTTATCATAAAAGTAACACCCCAAATAAGATATCAGCAAGTATGAAGAAAAGGATTCACTTAAATGAATACTATTAAATGTTAGGTGAACCTAACCTATGAATTCCTGAGAGTTTCCAGGAATTCAGACTTCTTGTTTCCAAATTTGAAAGATTAACATCTGTTGGGAATTTGAAAACTCTTCCATTAATTTCAGGAGTTGTATGAAGTCAAAACTTCTAATTTTAAAGCACATTTTTCATTACTTATTTGGAAGCTTAACTGTTAGTCTAACTTGGCAAACATGAAAATTGTACAATTATTTATTTCAGGGTAAAACAAAAAAGTATGTAGATGAAAAACGCGTGTGTGTGTGTGTGTGTGTGTGTGTAGAGGATATTAAATGAATAAATGTACACATTTTGGTAAAATAGAAATGAGATGAATCAGCTATTAATTTTGAAATACTATTAGATACTTTCTAGTTCCTTATAAAATGAATCAATCTGCATTTGATACTCTGAATTACTTATTCACATTTTATTTAACAATAGGTAAAGCATCTTCTTAAAATTTACTTGATCTTCCTCTTCTGCTCTGTTTACTTTGCAAGGAAAGCAATGCTGTAAATATTGAGATTTGTGTCAAGGATTTCTGCAATCACTCACAAGTATAGACTTAAAAGACTTTAAAAAACCAATTGTTCACACACTTGTAATGATGACTCATATCTTTTAAAGCTGCTTTGAAAACCCTCAGATCTTTCTGTACTTAAAAAATGTAAATGACTTTTTTGCCCATGGGGAGATTAATTCGCTAAGGTGAAAAATTTGCTGAGTTAAAAAAATGAATTCAGTCTTCCCCAGTAAGAAAATTGCTCAAAGATTAATTTAACCTGTTTAATTTAGCTCTCAAATGTTTCTCAGAGCTCTAAAATATTTTTCTACCTTCGTTGCACCTGGGGCATCAATTTGATTATTTTTACTCTTGATTTTAATGTGTCTACTTTCTTCTATATGAAGCTATTTTCATTCAGTTTATTTTACCCTTGATTTCTTTTTCTTTTTTTCCCAGAAGGGTATTACTATTCATATTTTGTTGATGATCTCTTCTTACGTTATTTTAGGCTCGAAGCTGGAAGAAACTTGTAATAGATACCACGTTTTTTTCCCTCCCCTTTCTAGTGAATATGAAGGACTAGTTTATAGGTAGAAACGAGAGTGAGACTTGAATAAGTGAGAATTTTAAAAGTTCTACTCTGTAGAATTGCTTACATTAAAAAAAAAATAAAATGTTGATAAATCTAGAACACTAAATAAAGCTAAGGGCACTGTGTGTGTTTCCTTGGTGTTCCACTCAAGGCACGAAAGATGTCCAATGGGGTTTTTAATCCCAGATGTGGGAATTTACCCAACTGTGATGAAACAGAGAAAACACAGTTAAATTACAGCCCATTGAACAAGTTGTTTCAACTCTGCAATTTACATGTTTGATTAATCCATAGAGGTGAGGGGAAGGTGAAGGATAGATAAATCATTAATGACTACCAGAGTACTGTACATGCAGGGAGACAGCCTAACTCGTGTGTTTACCTTTCCTAAGTGGCTTGTAACTGTTGTTCATTACCAGGAGACAACACTGAGCATGGATGACACATCCTTAGGCCAGGTGCTTCTGTTTATTGGGCACAGGATCTGATTTTGCCTCCCCTAATGATAAATGAATTCAAATAGCAAGAAGATATGATTTCGATGAGACTGGGGAAAAGAGGCAACCTATAAGCTGTCTACAGACTACAGAATAAGTGAAATGTTATGACAAGGAGAAAATATGTTGGTAACATAGCTTGTCTCATATTTCAAGAGCAAAATTGAAACCATACTTCTGAATGGTACAGACTGTGACAACAGAAAAAGTACTCTGAAATGCTACTATTTCAAAAAGTGTCAGGCAGATCATCCTTTGTCCAATAATTTTACTGTGTAGGACAAATATATTTCAGGGGGAAAAAGCAGTTTCGATCATAAGTCTGGGTTGGGTGGTTGAGTAGGATAAGGTTTGAAGGAAGAAGCAAATGCTAAAATAAAAGAAATATATTCTTTAAACCAACATTAATGTTATCCTAATAAAATCTTATACACAAAACAGAGCCAAAGTCAAATAATCGAATGAAAAAGTGAGTATCAGAAAGGTCTTATTATTGGCCTACAGGTTAGAGTGTACATGACTAAATCAGTCATATTCATTATACAATCTTGAATTTTGTGTCCCTATTATTTTGAATCAAAGTCAATATAATTTTTTATCTTGATATCAGTTACATTAATTCCCAGATAATTAAATACCTAAGCAAAAATGAAAGTAACAAACCATATCTAATCTACATTTGTCATTTTTGATTTTAAAATTTTATTTTAATTTTTTTCTCATTATGGCTAAGAATAATGATTAAGAAAAAAGCATAATACAATATTCACTTTTCAAGCAAAAGTGCCCACAAGCCTCATGTGATGATAATTTCTCTCAATGTATTTTTAGGTTAATGAACCTCAGACAAAAATTCAAATTCTTAGATAATGAGTGAACCATTAAAGGGCTCAACTCATCACCCATGAATTTAGAGGTTTATACTCAGTGAGTGTCATACAACTTTTAAAATTCTTCTCTGAAGCAGAGCTGTGGAGGGAGGTTCTTTAAAATTCAAAGAAGGCAGGAACATGTAATATCTCTTACTCTGACTAAGTGGTGCTACAAGAGGCTCATGGCAAATGTGATCCAAAGGCACTTTGAGGGCGAGGACTTTCTGTTGTGCATACTCTGCATTCCTGCTGATGAAATATAACGCCTCACTCAGGTGTGCAATGAATGCATTGATGAATGAATGCATGAACAAACAAGTGAACAAATTAATGAATGAAGCACTTTCTCTACTGACTTTGTGAATCTTTATTCTCTGTTTCAGTGACGTTGATTGCTCCTGATTTTCCATCTAACTGTTGGGCTGCTCCTCTGTATGTGTGTGTGTGTGTGTGTGTGTGTGTGTGTGTGGTGTGTGGGTAGGGGTGTGCACACATTCACATGCCTTTGTCTCCTTGTTCACTGATCCATTAAATATCTTTGCTCTTTAAGATTTGAGTTTCTTCATTTTCTTCTCTCTTTGGTCTACACTCCATAAGTAGGGAGCTATTGTTGCATGGTTTCACATAGGCATTCTTGTGACTCCTGAATGCATATCTGAAAACATTTTTTCAGGGCTCTAGAACCACACATGTATATGCCAAGTGGATATTTCCACTTAATGTTTTACAAGTGAATCATACCATTCATGATTCAAATAAATGTTCTCCTTTTCCAAATTTGTTCTTTTTAGGTTCCCTTTCATCCTTACCCTGGAGCCAAAATGGTTATCTCAGCATCCTAACCTTTGTTCCTCACCCATCAGACATCAGGTCTTGACATCTATTTCCTTAATATTTTCAGATTCTCCTGCTCCTTCTCTTCCCCCCTTGACACTAGATTGTTCTCATACAAATGGCTTCCAAGTAATGTTGCTCCAGTAGCCTTCCAACTGTCCTCTGCCTCCTCCTCTCCCTCCCCACTCCTTCTTTTACATTGCTCTCATTGGGATTTTTTGAAAATGTAATATGATGTGTCACACTCTGTTCAAATCTCTTTATTATTTTTTCTAAGTTTTTGCAGTAAGACAATCTCTTCATTTTAGTACACAAGACCTTGTAAAACTGTCTCCTCCTTTCTGTAGTAGTCTCTCTCCTCTTGTGACACATGCTCCTGTTATATATACCAAACTGCTTATAAGTTGCTCTGTTTTTTTACATGCTCTCGTAACCTCATACTTCTGTACTTCTCTCTGAAATGTCTGCCTGAGTTTCTTGTCTTCCCTCTGCCTAACTTTCTACAGTTCACATTATCAAACTATGTTAAGCATCACCTCTAGGAAAACATTTCCTCTTTCTCAACTCTACTGTGATCTATATGGTTAACATGTATCCTTGTTATTCTCATGTCATTCTAAAAGCATAACACTTATCACGGTGTATGATAATTTATCCCTCCATTGGCTCTTCAAAAACAAGTATCTTTTTGTTCAACTTTGCATGCCCAGAGCATCCCACAGTGTCTGACGTAGACACTCATATTTGTAAAATTTTACTTTTAAAATTGATACACAAAAGATATATGCATTGTCATGATACATGTGACAATTTAATAAATTTATATAATTTACAAAAATCAAATCATTTTAATTGGGATATTCATCATCTTAAATATTTATCTTTATGCTGGAAACATTCAAATTCTTCTCTTCTAGATATTTTGGAATATATAATAGATTATTGTAAAATATAGTCACCCTACTGATCTATCAAACATGGGGTCTTTTTAAATCAAATTTTACGTTTGTACCCATTCATCAACCTTTCTTTACTTTAACTCTATACTTTAACTACATCTCTCCTTATATTTTGACTTATGTTGTTCCAATTTATATATTTTCATATTACCTATCTCTTAACAAGTTACTGCAGCTATTATTGTTTTTGATAATTTGTCTTTTGGGCTTTATACTGTGTTACAAGTAGATTGTACACCACAATCACAGTATTAGAGTACTCTGGTTTTGTCCATGTACTAATTTTATCCATGTATTTTATACCTTCAAATATTTTCTTGTTACATGCTTGTGGTTATTTTCTTTCAGACTGAAGAATTCCCTTTAGGATTTCTTATAACCATATCTGGTGATCATGAATTCTCTCAGATTCTGTTTGATGGGGAAAGGCTTCATCTCTCCTTCATATTTGAGGGATAGCTTTGCTGAATACAAGATTCTTGGATGGTAGTGTTTTCTTTCAGAACTTTGAAAATGTCAAGCCACTATTTCTTGACCTGTATAATGTTTGTTGAGAAGTCTGTTGCCAGACAAATTGGAAATCTTTATATGTTATTTTCTTCTTTTCTCTTGCTGCTTTTAGGATCTTCCCTTTGTCCTTGATTTTTGAGAGATTGATTATTATATGACTTGGGTAGTCTTATTTGGGTCAAATCTGTTCTCCATATTTTTCTGTACCTAGATAATTATCTCTGTCTTGAGTTTTGGAAAGACTTATGTTATTACTTCTTTAAATAAGCTTTCTACCCCTTGTTGTTGCTCAACTATTTCTTGAACATCAATAATTCCTAGTCATGATCTTAGGAGGTAATTTCTATATCTTGTAGACAATCTTTATTTCTTTTCATTCCTTTTTCTTTTTTCCTCCTCTATGTATTTTCAAATAGCCTTTGAGCTCACTGATTCTTTTTTTTTTCCTTTCTTTGATCTTTTCTGCTCTCAAGAGCCTATAATGAATTTTTCATTTTAGCAAATATATTTCTTAGTTACAAGATTTCTGTTGTTTTTTAATGTTTTCAATTTCTTTGTTAGATTTCTATGATAAATTTCTGAATATTTTTTGCACGTGTTATCTTGGAGATTATTGAGTTTCCTTAAAACTGCAGTTTTGAACTCTTGGTCAGGGAGGTCACATATCATTATCTCACTAGGGCCAGTAACTGGTTCCTTGCTTTCCATTTGGGGAGGTCATGGTTCCCTGTTTCTGTGGTTTCTTGTGCAAGTAAGTTTACGTTGTTGCATAAAAAGATAGTGATTTATTCTAGCCTTCTCTGTCTGACTTGTTTTGGATTTTATTTGATATGTTTGTTTAGAGATTCTTTGTAATCTGCCTGTTGATTGCTTTTCTTCCTTTTTTCCTGCTAGATTGCTGCCAGCTTTTTGGCACTAGACCATGCCTTAATAATAATAATAAGTAATGTGGGAAGGCTTGCTAGGGGTTTATGCCCAGGAATCTACGGAATGAACCTTTCACAATGTGATGCTGCTGAACAGCCCCTCTAATCTGGAAGCTCCTTTAGCTAAGTTACAGGGCAGATTTTCAGGGCTGGGGATGGTAGTCTCAGTTTCCCTCTCTGGTTGTCCTCAGGGATGTTTCTATTTTCAGGCATTTGTGATGCATCCTGTGGGTTGAGGCAAAACCAATCTCCTATCAGGGAACCCAAAATGGTTGGTAAGCTGACTGTCCACCTCCATCTCACTGTTTCTTGTATAGAAACCATGAGAGGGGGAATTCTTTCCCATGCATTTGGTGCTGAGATGTTTGGAAAAAATGGTTTTGTAAATACAAAAGTCTGATACTCTTACCATCCTATAGCTTAGTAACTGTCTTCTGTTCCTAATTACCCTAGAATATTACTCAATGCTGTGTATTTGTTTTTTATTTTTGTTGGGGAGAATGAAGCCAGCTTGCTTCCTCTCTGCCATTTTAAAACTGGAAGTCTCCTCTTAGTAGAACTCATTATTGTTTGTGGAATGGATGAACTCACAAATTCATGGTTAGAACTCTTGGATTTAATTATGGCTTAGACATGGAAGAAAACATGATTCTGCTAATAGGCAATTTACATATTGTGGTTCTAACATACTGTGATTTTTCAGAAACCATTCAAGATATTTGGATTTTAATAATAACATGGAAAACATACTGTTAGTACAGCCATAAGAGTAAGGTAGTGTTATGGCTTTGGATTTAATCTCCTAGGTTTAGTGATTGTTTTCATTAGCCTTTGGGTCTTCTGTTTATGTGAAACTTGGACTAAACTGAGCTTCTTGAGTTTCATTATGAAACTAGAGCTTATATCTCCTAATATTAAAACCTCAGTTTAAAATTCAGCAGTTTCACAGGGGATCATTTCATAAAACAATTTTTGCTGTTTTAGAATTGAGTGATAGCCAAAAGTTTTAGAAAAACATTTGAGCAAAATTACTCACCAGTACTTCACGAAATGGTGAATAAAGTAATGGTAAATATAACAAAACTGAAAAGTAGGGTACCAAGTTACATTATTTTAGCTATAAATTAAATATATTTGGGGCAAAAGTCTGTGGTTTTAGGAAAATTTATAACCTTAAAATACTCACTGTATCATCTAAAATTTTTGACCTACATCTTTCATTTGTACTTTCCATTCCCTTCAATTTTTCAGAGAAACTCTGACCCCAACCCTGGGTATCCAGAACATTTTTATCTATTTGTGTTTTTCTTTTCTTTAAAAGAAAAGTGATTTGAAATTACTTGGAGCCAATTTACCGTGAGAAAAATAGGAAAACTGTTTAACCTCCTGGTGTCTCATTTCTCACTCACAGGTACTCTGATAGAAGGTGCAGTTAACTCTATGTAGGTTACTTCAAGCAACAGAGTGTATTGATCATTCTACAGAAAACACAAATCAAAAGACAATTTTATAGTTAGGCTAAGTGGTCAATATTCAGAGTTGTTCATCTACCAAATTTCAATGTAATATTGTCATAAGATTCCTATATTTCATATCCCATTAAAATATGTCCACAGGTTTAATGTCATTTATAAGGTCTGTGTTACCATGATGTATAATCTACATAAAATTTTAAAAATTAAATTAATGTTATCTTATGGCACCTTTTGACTTCTAATATTTTGCTCACTAGCTTATTTTTAAGTCTCATAGAGAGCATATAATTTCATATAAGGTTAGTATCCTCAAGTTATATTTTACAGTGCATCTTTATTATTACTTAGCCTCATTTATTAACTTTCTTTGGCACCTGAAGCAGTGTTAGTTAGTAAAACAAACTAGAAAAGAAGCTATATGAATGGTTTTAAGGATGCACAATGTATGCTATGTTACATTTTAAAATCACTATTTACATTCTATGTAATTCTTTATTACAAAATACATGCATGATCATTTTCCTATAAAAACATATGCTAACAACTAATTTAGATATTGTTTAATTGCTACAAAATCACTTGTGTTAGTTGAGATACAGAAAATATGCCAATAATTTGAATGATAAAATGCAAATATAAAGGAGAATCAACATCCAGCATGTCAGTATGAAGAGTTCTTTGGGACTGCTCCCTGTTAAAACTAGTAAAAATTATTTTTAAAAAACACTAAAAACCATCTTAAAGCTTCTAAAAATGGTCCTCGGGACACAAAAATGAGGAAGCATCTAGAAATAGAAATAATTTGACCCAGCAATCTCATTACTGAGTGTATACCCAAAGGATTGAGGGATGTATTCTCTTTCCAAGTCCACAAGGAGGCAAGAAATTCCTAACACCATGCCCCTCTCCCATCTCTCTCCATCTAGGAGACTTAACGGTTTATGTTTCAATTTCGCAGGCTTGGGAAGAAACTAAGAGTCAATCACTCCAGCAGAAGCTCTAAGGAACTCCTTTCATTGGCCTGGAGTCTTAGAGAAGATGGGAGTTCCTCCCATGTTAAAAGTCCCCTTCTTTGACACCCCTTCGGACTCCGTGTTTGGGATCCCTTCCACGAACACTCCCTTAGTGGAAGCCGTCTTTCTCTCTCCTGGATTTCCCCTCTGGAATCCCTTTCCACACTCTCTCGTGGAAGCCTCTCTTCCCCTCCTAAACTCCATCTCTCTCTGTATTCCCTTCCACTCAGTGTGGAAGCTGCTTTCCTCTCCTGGATTCCATCTTTCTGGATTCTCTCACTCAGTGTGAGAGTAAGCTGTTTCTTTCTCTCTCCTTCTCCTATTTCTCTCTCTTTTTAAATAAATCACTTTCTACAAACACTTTTGAGTCCAGCACTTACTGCTCACTGTGCCGTGGTCCCCTCTCTCATTCTTGAGAGGGCAGGAGACCAAGAACCTGGAGAAATGTCCTCTCAGGGGAGCTCAGGGCACCCTGAACCCCAAACCCCAATATTACAGGATTATAAATCATTGATTACAAAGACACATGAACATGTACATTCATTGTGGCACTGTTTACAATAGCGAAGACTTGGAACCAACCCAAATGCCCATCTGTGATAGACTGGATAAAGAAAAATACACCATGGGATACTATGCAGCCATATAAAGGATAAGTTTATGTCCTTTGCAGGGACATGGATGAAGCTGGAAACCATTATTCTCAGCAATCTGACAAAAGAACAGAAAACCAAATACCGCATGTTCTCACTGGTAAGTTGGTGTTGAACAGTGAGAACACATGGACACAGGGAGGGGAACATCACACACCAGGGCCTGTTGGGGGTGTGGGGGGGTAGGGGAGGGATAGTAGGGGGTGGGGTGCTAAGGGAGAGATAACATTAGGAGAAACACCTAATCTAGATGATGGGGGGCGGGGAATGGATGTAGCAAACCACCATGGCATGTGTATAATTTTGTAGCAATCCTGCATGATCTGCACATGTATTCCAGAACTTAAAGTATAATTTAAAAAAATGAAGAAGCCTCTATTAAAAAAAATCTATACAATTTGTAGAAAGAGCAAGATGATGGTATTTTAACCAAGACCACTCTTTTGCTCTTCTCTTCCAGCTCAGAAAGTGGAAACAGCACTGCAGACTGCCAAGGTCAAGAACACAGGGCTCCTTCTTTCCCCAACTCCCGGTGGGAGCACTTTCTTTCTGACAGGAGCAGGATGTCAGTGTTTGCCATCCCGCCACCAAATACCTGGTCCTGAAGCTAAATTCTGGGCAAGTGCAGTTGAGAACTGGGGCTCCAATCATCTTCCCAGACTCCCCCTGTTAAATGGAGGCTCTATTGGGGCAGGAAATTGCAGAGAATACTCTGACCCTGACTGCCCTTGCCCTGGCTTATAAGACAGTGGTTACCTGCTGGAAGAGGCAAGCCAAGAGACCCTCAGGCTGATGTTCGTTTCCTTCAATCAAGCACCTAGCTCCTAGAGCTGAGGTGTCACTCAAAGAAAAGGTTGCCTTTATTTTCCACTCCAAGATCCATAGCTCTGGCTTAAAGATTTTGTCTGGGGTCAGAAACAGGTTGTAAAACAGATACCACCTAAATTTTATTCCAAAAAAATTGACTTCATTTACTACAGAGTTTAAGCTTAAGGGTTTTCTCAAAAACAGTGGAGGCTGTAGTGGGGAAAATTGGGAGAGATTCAAGATACAGGCTAAACTACAGGCTTAGTTTGTAGGAGAGAGTTGGGGAAGGAGATGATTGGGTGGCGCTCTCTTGAAGTCAGAACAAAGATCAAACATTGAGCTTGGCAAATGTTTCTGCAAAGAAGCCTAAATTTGATTGGATTCATTTGTAGAGCAGTTTATGCCACAGAATATTATTCAAACAGTAAAACAATCAGCCGGTAATTTAGTGGAGCCTAACAGCTAGGTATGGTCAAGAAAGAGGAAAAAGTAGGCCTGCTAAAACCACTTTAATTCCAGCGTAACTTGGTATATATCGAAAACTGTGCCTCCTTTAGAAGCTACATCATAGGGTTAATAATGTGGAACGGGAAGTAGGCTACACTAAACTAATTCAGCCAGTCCAATAAATGAACAAACTAGCAAATAAAAATTACAAACCACATGATGAGGGGAAAACAGTACCCAGAGTTATTTTGATATAGTATTTAAATTTTTGGTTTCTATCAATAAAAACAAAAATTGACACATGAAAAGAAACAGGAAAGCAGAGCCATATACCAGAAATAAAACAAGTTGGTAGAAATTGTCCACTAGAGAGACTAGTGGGATTTAACTGAAAAATAACTTCAAAGTGGCCACTATAAATATATTGACAGTACTAAAGAAATCCTTGATTAGAAAAGTAAAGGAAGATATAACAACGTTGCATCAAACAGAAAACATCAATAAAGAAATAGAAATTGTATAAAAGAGCCAAGTAGAAAACTTGGGGTTGAAAAGTACAATAACTAAAAAGGAAAATTCCAGAGAAAAGCTCAATAGTATATTTCAAATGTCAAATGTAAGATTTAGCAAACTTGAAGATAGGTTAATGATACAATCTGAAAAACAGAGAACTAGAAGAATGAAGAGAGTCCCATAGAATAATGGGACACTGTTAATCACACCAATAGTGTGTAATGGGAATACCAAAAAAAGAAATAAAGCAGAGAAACATTAGAGGAAATAATAATTGAAAGCTCCCCAAATTTATTGAAGAACACTTAGAGAGATATTCAGGAAGTTTAACAAATTGCAGGTAGAATAACATAAAGACATCCACAAACAGACACATCATAGCAAATATGCTGAAAGTCAAAGACAAGGATAAAATATTGAAAGCAGTAAGAGAAAAACGACTCTTCACTTAAAAGGTGTTGACCAAAAAAGGTCAAACTCTGTAAAATATTTGAAGAGATTAATTCTGAGCCAAATACGAGTGACCATGGCCCATGCCACAGCCCTCAGGAGGTCCTGAGAACATGTGCCCAAGGTGGCTGGGGTATAGCTTGTTTTTACATGTTTTAAGAAGGCATGAGACATCAATCAAATACACTTAAGAAATACATTGGTTTGGTTCAGAAAGTCAGGATGACTCAAAGCAGGGTGGGGGAGGGGTGGCCTTCCAGGCCATAGGTCAATTTAAACATTTTCTGGGTTGACAATTGATTACGTTTACCTGAAGACCTGGGATTAACAGAAAGGGAGGTTCTGGTTAAGGTAAAGGATTGTGACCAAGTTTTATTGTGCAGAGGAACCTCTTGCATAGCAGACTTCAGAGAGACAGAGCAGGTTGTAAAATGTTTCTAATCAGACCCAAAAGGGTGCTTGGCTCTTAGTTGATTATCTCCTGGACCTGGAAAGGAAGGAATGAAAACAATGGGGAAAAGAGATTTTCTATAGAATGTGGATTTTTCCCACAACAGACTTTGCAGGGCAATTTTAAGATATGGCAAGAAAATATAATTTTGGGTAAAACATTGTGATTTTCTTCCTTGTTATGTCAGAGTCAGATTGGAAAGTAAGTCATGATATATAGGGTCAAATAAAACTCATCGGCCAGGTGCGGTGGCTCATGCCTGTAATCCTAACACTTTAGGAGGCCAAGGTGGGTGGATCATGAGGTCAGGAGTTTGAGACCAGCCTGGCCATTATGGTGAAAACCTGTCTCTACTAAAAATAGAAAAATTAGCTGGGTGTGGTGGCACACGCCTGTAGTCCCAGCTACTTGGGAGGCTGAGGCAGGAGATTTGCTTGAACCCAGGAGGTGGAGGTTGTAGTGAGCCAAGATCGCACCACTGCACTGCAGCCTGGGCAACAGAGGGAGACTCCACCTCAAACAAAACAAAACAAAAAACAAACAAACCAAAATCCATCTGATGAGAATTTATAGTTTGTAGGGCATGACTCCCCAGACACCTTAGGTAGGAATCTGGGCAAGATAAAAAATCAGAGCTTAATCCTCAAAGCAAACCTGAATAAGATAAACAGCTGACTTCTCCACAGAAAGGCAGAAAGATACCATATTTAAAGATTAAAAAAAATGAAAATCAAGATTCCTACATCCAGCAAAGGTATCTTTTGAAAGAGAACATGAAATAAAGATACAGCTGAAATAATTTGTTACAAGAAATACTAACGGAAGTTCTTCAAACTGAAAGTAGATGATGACAGATGGCAATATGAATCCACCTGAAGAAATAAAGAGCACTGGTAAAATAATTATGTATTTATAAAAGATTGTACAAATGCATATTTTTCTCATTTATCATCTTAGCTAATATGAAAAGCAATTATACAAAATATTATGAACCATAATGTATTGTTGAGCCAACAATGTATAGAAATGTAATACATTTTTAATATGGTACCAAAAAACAACACAAAGGAGGTGGATGGGAGCAAAGCTGTTTTGGGCTCAGAAAATGACTACAAGTGGTAAATTAATAGTTACAACTATGTATTAAGTTTTGTAACATTAATAGAGGTAACGTGTAATAATAACGCCACACAAAAAAAGAAAAAGGAATGTAAGGGCAACATTTTAAATGTATATACTGTAAACATGTATAGCTTCAATAGTAGAGAAGCAATAAAGATAAAGCAAAAACTGACAAAAATAAAGGATAAAATAGACAACTGTATAATAAGAGTTGTGGATGTTACTGTCACACCCTCAATAATAGAACAGCTATGCAAAGGTTCAACAAAATTAAGAAGAAAATAAAAACATAATGAAGATACAGCATACCAAAACTTCTGAGATGCAACCAAAATAGTGCTTAGAAGAAAATGTATAGCTACAAATACCTATGTTACGAAATAGGAAAGATAGAAAATTAATAACCTAGCATTTCCTCTTAAAACACTGGAAAAAGAAGAAAAAAACCAAATAGAAAGTAAATAAAAGAAAGGAAATAATAAAGATTTGAGTGGAAATTAATAAAATCAAGAATTTAAAAATGGAGACCATAAATGAAATGAAAGACATTATTTTAAAAAATCAAAGAAATTGACACACAACTAGTTAGATTGATCAACAGGAAAGAGAGGGAGAGAACTCAAATATAATCAGAAATGAAAGGAGGGCATTGATAACTAAACTTATAGAAATAAAAAATATATTAAAAATGACATGAAACATGGTATGTGAATAAATTAGACAATTTAGTTGAGATAAATACATTTCTAGAAAGACACAAACTACCAAAACAGACTAAAAAAGAAATAAATTAGCGAATAGATCCATTTCTTCTTTTAAATTTTTATTTCATGGGAAAAAGCTCATTTGAAAAAATTATGGATTTTTTAAACCAGCAGTTACTTTTACTTTTGTCTTTTTTAAATACACTTTATTTTTTAGAGAGTTTTATATTCACAGCAAAATAGAGTGGAAGTTACAATTTCCAATATACTCTCTACCTCAACACATGCATAGCTACCCCCATTATCAACATCCCCCATTAGAGTGTTATAATTGTTATAGTTAATGAACCTACATTGACACATCATTATCACCCTAATCCATAATCTAGTATACAATAGGGTTTACTCTTAGTGTTGTACATTCTATGGGTTTGTACAAATGTATAATGGTATTTATCTACCATTATAATATGATACTGAATAGTTTCACTGCCCTAAAAATACTCTGTGCTCCACTCACCTGTCAACCCTTGGCAACCACTGATCTTTTTACTGTTTCTGTAGTTTTGTCTTCTTCATAATGTCACATAGTTGGACTCATACAGTTTGTAGCCATTTCAGATTGGCTTCTTTAACTTAGTAATATGCATTTAAGATTCCTCCATGTCTTTTTATGGCTTGATAGCTTATGTCTTGTTAGCACCAAATAATATCCCATTTCTGGATGTACCACAGTTTATTCATTCAACTACTATTAAACATCTTGATTGATTCCAAGTTTTGGCAATTAAAAACTAAGCTACTATAAAGATCAATTTGCAGGTTTTTGGGTGAACTTAAGTTTTCAACTTTAGTGTACTTTTTCCAGGCCTATTTTAAAAGTTTTTTTAATTTTTAATTGACACATAAATATTCCACATATTTCTTGGGTATAGTATGATGTTTTACATTTGAACATTGTGCAAACAGATATATTTCTACAGTGAAGAGATTGAGAAGTAATTTTTAAAAACTACCCACAAAGGAAGTCTCAGACCCAGGTGACTTCACCACTGAATTTTGCCAAACATTTAGAAAAGAATTAATGCCAATTTTTCATAAACTTTTCCAAAAAATAGAAGAGGAGATACTACTTCCCAGCTTATTTTATAGGGCCAATGCTACCTGATATGAAACTCAAACACAACACATGACAACCACAAGCAAAATCCTTTATGAAAACAAACAGCAAAAGCCTCAACAAAATGCTGCTAAACCAAATACAGCAACCTGTAAAAAGAATTATACCTCATGACAAAGTGAAATTCATTCAAGAAATACAAGGTTGGTTTACATTCTAAAACATATCAATAGAATAAAACCAGGAAAAATATATGAATATCTGAATAGACACAGATAAAGCATTGGATAAAATACAATCCCCTTTCATGATAAAAATTCTCAACAAGGTCAGAATAAAAGAGAACTTCCTCAACATGATAAAAGAATTTATGAAAATCCCACAGAAAATATAGCTGCTGAAAGATGAGATACTTTTCCCCTAAAATTAGGAACAAGGCAGGGAAATATGCTTTCATTTCGACAATGTACGTGAGATACTTGCCAAGGCAATGAGGCTAAATAAATAAATAAAACCCTCAATGGAAAGAAAGAAGTAAAATTATTTATATTCACAGACATATTTATGTAAAAAAATTCTAATCCTAAAGAATCCTCTGGAAAACTATTAGAACTAATAATAAAGTTCAAAGAGTTTGCAGGACATAAGAACACTATACAACAATCAATTGTATTTCTCTACACTCACAATAAACAGGCTGAAAATAAAATTCAGAAAACCATTCCATTAAAAATAACACCACAAAATAAAATAGGAAAGAGTTGAACAAAAAAATTGCAAGACTTATATTCTGAAAGCTATTAAATGTTGTTTGACAAAATTAAAGAAAATTTAAATAAATGAAAAAATAGCTCATGTTTATGGATTAGAATAATTAATATTGTTAACATATCAATACTGAACCAAAAATAAAGATTCAATACATTCCCTATTAGAATCTCAGTTTACTTTCCTACAGAAAGTGACAAGATGACTCTAAAATTCACATGCAATTGCAAATGACCCCACATAGCTGAAAGAATCTCAAAAAGAAGAATAATATATCAGGATTCACACTTTCTAATTTCAAAACTCAAAACTCATTACAAAGTAATGATAATCAAGATGATGTGTTACTGGCACAAGGACAGGCAATGGAATAGAGTTAGGATTCTAGAAATAAAACCAAGTGTCTATGCTCAGCTGATTTTCAACAAGGGTACAAAGACCATTCAATGGGAAAAGAACAGTTTTGTTTTTAACCAATAGTGGTGGGACAACAGAGTAGCCATTTACAAAAGAATGATGTATCTACTATTATCTATCCAGAGTAATTTTTTATTTGTTTGCTTGCTTTTGTTTTTAGTTACTTTCTATGCTTGGGATTTCTTTAGAATTCCTGAACCTAGTGATTCACACTTTTTGTTATTTCAAATATTATTTTTCTCCATTATCACTATTCAGATTTTCTGTAACTTCATTTATTTGTATATTATATATTCACATTCTATTCTATTTATTCCAGAATAGAACCTTTTTTTAATAGTACTTGTTACTCTTCCCTTTTTGCTATATTCTGGAGAGGTTTTCAGTTTGCTACTGTCAACCCTTGAAGAACATGGGTTTGAACTTCATGAGTTCATATACATGCAGATTTTTTTCAACCAAACACAGTATTTGTAGAAAGTGAAACTTGTGTATACAGAGGGCTGACTTTCCCTATACCTGGATCCTTCAGGGTGAACTGTGGGACTTGAATATGTGCAGATTTTGGTACATGCAAGGGCCTGGAACCAATCATTCACATAAATCAAAGGACAACTGTAATTCTTTTTTCAGATAATTCTAATTGTAATATAGTATATAAAGAAGCCAGTGAGATTTTTTTTTTTTCTGAGATAGAGTCTTTCTCTGTCACCCAGGCTGGAGTGCAGTCGTGATATCTCAGCTTACTGCAACCTCTGCCTCCTGTTTTTAAGCGATTCTCCTGTCTCAGCCTACTGAGTAGCTGGGATTACAGGTGCACACCAACACCTGGCTAATTTTTATATTTTTAGTAGAGATTGGGTTTCACCATGTTGACCAGGCTGGTCTTGAACTCCTGACCTCATGATCCACCCACTTTGGCCTCCAAAAGTGCTGGGATTAAATACATGAGCCACAGCACCTGGCCCACCACTGAGATTTTAATTATAAAATTTTAATTACTTTAGGTATTGTAATTTGCCTTTCAAATATAATATTTTATTTATATCCCTTGTTTTATATGCTCTTTCTTTTTTTTAATGATACTTTAAGTTCTGGAATACATGTGCAGAATGTGCAGGTTTGTTACATAGTATATATGTGCCATGGTGATTTGCTGCACCCAGCAACCCAACATTCCATGCACATGGATAGGAAGAATCAATATCATCAAAATGGCCCTACTGCCCAAAGTAATTTACAGATTCAATGCAATCCCTATCAAGCTACCATTGACTTTCTTCACAGAATTGGAAAAAACTACTTTAAATTTTATATAGAACCAAAAAAGAGCCTGTACAGCCAATACAGGCTCCTAAGCAAAAAAACAAAACAAAACAAAACAAAACAAAACAAAAAAACCAGGCTGGAGGGATCACACTACCTGACTTTAATCTATATTAACAGGCTAGAGTAACCAAAACAGCATGGTACTGGTACCAAAACAGAGATACAGACCAATGGAACAGATCAGAGGCCTCAGAAATAATGCTATACATCTACAACCATCTGATCTTTGACAAACCTGACAAAAACAAGAAATGGGGAAAAGTTTCCCTATTTAATAAATGGTATTGTGAAAACTGGCTAGCCATAGGCAGAAAACTGAAACTGGAACCCTTCCTTACACCTTATGCAAAAATTAACTCAATGGGGATTAAATACTTAAATGTAAGACCTAAAACCATAAAAACCCCAGAAGAAAACCTTCGTGATACCATTCTGGACATTGGCACAGGCAAAAATTCATGACTAAAACACCAAAAGCAATGGCAAGGAAAGCCAAAATTCACAAATGGGATCTAATTAAACTAAAGAGCTTCTGCCCAGATATCTCATTTCTTGAAACATATAAAAATGCTCATTTCATGTTACCTATATTTCTATATTCTGATGTTTTGGCTATTTATTTTTGCTATTCTTTTGAAATGACTCACTTTTTTTTTTATAGTGGCTCTTTCCACAAAAGTCTTATAATTGCAGTTTTGAAATTATATTCATTAGAGTTTCATTTGTCAGTATTATGTGGGGGTTAGGTCCAGAAGGATCTCTATGTACTTCTTCACATGTCTCAGGTAGACTTGATAACTTTAGAATAATTTCTCAGTTTTAGGTAACTAAATCAACTAGCTAAAGTAAAATTAAACCCTAACCTCATGAAAGAAAATGTCCGAGATCATGAATTTTTAAGGAAGATTATTTCCCATTCATACTTCAGGTCCAGAAACTCACATTTCCTATACTGACTACTCTTTATGTGTTCATCAGTCCATTACTCCCTTAGTTAAGGTGAGAGACACACAATCACACCCAGATGCCCATAAATAAATATACCATGTGATGATGTTATAAGGAGGTTATAACATATTTTGGAGACAAGACTATTAATTACTTTTTAAAGTTAAAGCATTTTAGAGAAATGCTATAATCATTTATAATATATATAATCTGGTGATGTAGTAATATTGACTGAGTGAAAAGAAAGTTGTCAGTAAAGGAGAATTTTTTAAATACTTTATAGAAATTTGAAGTATTAAGTTGAAAAATAAATATGATCAGGATAAGCTTGTCCAAGAAGAAAGAATTCCAGGAGATAGTATTCCAGGAGACAATGAATCCAGTGTTTCTCCAGAGAATAATGAGAAACACACTTTTGACCAACTTTGAGACAAATATAATACAACTGCTAGCTAGAGTTTCTGAAGCAGAGAAATTTAGACTGATGATAAATACTAGTAGTTAATATTATTGAGCCTGTATCATGCTCCTTGCATTGTTCTAAGCTTTTTAATTTCAATAATAATTCTATGAAGTAGGTATTATTACCATTTTTTAAATGAAGAATCTGAAGCACAGAGAAACTCAACTTGACACATATAATAAATGGTAGAGACAAGCTTCTTTGCCAATTTGTAAAGTGTTGAAAGCCTGTTCAATAGAGAACATTTTCTGGTAGCTACACACAGATACATTTTGATAAATAGAAAGTTCAATTTTCTAGAAATGGTTACAAGCTTGCTATAAGATGAGACCTCCAAAGGAGCACAAGTGGATGTACAGGAGAAAATACTAATTCCTCCGAAGAAAAGAAAAGGTTTTCCTTTTTCTGTTTAATGATCTTTTATGATACTGTTCCTTGGATCACACTCCACCCCACAAAAGACACACACACACGCACACGCACACACACACGCACGCACACACACACACACGTTCCCTCTCTCTCTCTCTCTCACTTGTTCTCAATTGGTAATCTTCTCTTTCTTCTCTATATTCAGGTTGGCCTTCCTTAATTGTTTCTACATTCTTTCCTGTCAACATCAAGCATCTGTATTTATGATAAAAAGTTCCTACTCCATCTCTCATCTCTCTATAACTATATCCCATTTCTCTCCGATATACAAATTTCATTGAAAACATGTTTGCCTTTGTTGTCTTCTCTTTATCTCAGCTCATTGACTGACTTCTCAGCCTCCTGCTGATTGTCTTTTGACCCAATCAGTTTTCTACATGTGGTCTTGCTGAGGACTCTGTAGGGCTAATTATTTAAGAAATAGCATCTCTATGGTTCATTTCTCACTTTTCAAATCTTCTTGGAAGCAGGAGACACTGATTTATTAATTTTTTTTGAAAAACTCTTTTCCTTTGCTCTTTATTTATTTTTATTATTATTATACTTTAAGTTCTGGGGTACATGTGCAGAACATGCAGGTTTGTTACTTAGACATATACGTGCCATTCAGGCCAATCTGAATACAGATTTGCTGCATCCATCCTCCGTCATCTACATTAGGTATTTCCCCTTATGCTATCCATCCCTTAGCCCCCCACCCCCTGCTATTCCTCCCATAGCCCCCCACCCCCTGACAGGCCCCGATGTGTGACGCTCCCCTCCCTGTGTCCATGTGTTCCTATTGTTCAACACCCATCTATAAGTGAGAACATGCAGTGTTTGGTTTTCTGTTCTTGTGTCAGTTTGCTGAGAACAATGGTTTCCAGCTTCATCCATGTCCCTGCAAAGGACATGAACACATCCTTTATATGGCTGCACAGTATTCCACGGTGTATATGTGCCACATTTTTATCCAGTCTATCATTGAATAGCATTTGGGTTGGTTCCAAGTCTTTGCTATAGTAAACAGTGCTATAATGAACATATATGTGCATGTGTCTTTATAATAGAATGATTTATAATCGTTTGGGTATATACCCAGTAATGGGATTGCTGGTTCAAATGGTATTTCTAGATCTAGATCCTTGAGGAATTGCCACATTGTCTTCCACAATGGTTGAACTAATTTCACTCCCACCAACAGTGTAAAAGCATTGTATTTCTCCACATCCTCTCCAGCAACTGTTGTCTCTTGACTTTTTAATGATCTCCTGACCATTCTAACTGGCATGAGATGGTATCTCAATGTGGTTTTGATTTGCATTTCTTTAATGACAAATGATGATGAGCTTTTTTTCCTATGTTTGTTGCCTGCATAAATGTCTTCTTTTGAGAAGTCTCTGTTCATATCCTTTGCCCACTTTTTGATGGGGTTGTTTGACTTTTTTCTTGTAAGTTTGTTTAAGTTCTTTTTAGATTCTGGATGTTAGCCCTTTGTCAGATGGGTAGATTGCAAAACCTTTTTCCCATTCTGTTGGGTGCTGGTTCACTCTAATGATTGCTTCTTTTGCTGTGCAGAAGCTCTTTAGTTTAATTAGATCCCATTTGTCTATTTTGGCTTTTGTTGCCATTGCTTTTGGTGTTTTAGTCATGAAAGCTTTGCCCATGCCTATGTCCTGAATGGTATTGCCTAGGTTTTCTTCTAGGACTTTTATGGCGTTAGGTCTTATGTTTAAATCTTTAATCCATCTGGAGTTAATTTTTGTGTAAGGTGTAAAGAATGGGTCCAGTTTCAGCTTTCTGCATATGGCTAGCCAGTTTCCCAACACTATTTATTAAACAGGGAATCCTTTGCTTGTTTCTGTCAGGTTTGTCAAAGATCAGATGGTTGTAGGTATGTGGCACTACTTCTGAGGCCTCTGTTCTGTTCCATTGGTCTATATCTCTCTTTCGGTACCAGTACCATGCTGTTTTGATTACTGTAGCCTTGTAGTATAGATTGAAGTCAGGTAGTGTGATTCCTCCAGCTTTTTTTTTTTTTTTTTCGCTTTGGATTGTCTTGGCTATGCGGGTTCTTTTCTGGCTTCATATGAAATTTAAGGTGGCTTTTTCTAGTTCTGTGAAGAAAGTCAGTGGAAGCTTAATGGGGACAGCATTGAATCTGTAAATTACTTTGAGCAGTAGGGCCATTTTCCTGATATTGATTCTTCCTAACCATGAGCATGGAATGTTTTTCCATCTGTCTGTGTTCTCTCTTATTTCCTGAGCAGTGGTTTGTAGTTTTCTTTGAAGAGGTCCTTCACATCCCTTGTTAGTTTCTAGGTATTTTATTCTCTTTGTCGGAATTGCGAATGGGAGTTCACCCATGATTTGGCTCTCCATTTGTCTGTTATTGCTGTATAGGAATGCTTGTGATTTTTGCACATTGATTTTGTATCCAGAGACTTTGCTGAAGTTGCCTAACAACTTAAGGAGATTTTGGGCTGAGACGATGGGGGTCTTCTAAATACACAATCATGTCTTCTGCAGATAGAGACATGTTAACTTCCTCTTTTCCTAACTGAATACCCTTTATTTCTTTTCCTTGCCTGATTGCCCTGGCCAGAACTTTCAATACAGTGTTGAATAGGAGTGGTGAGAGAGGGCACCCTTGTGCCAATTTTCAAAGGGAATGCTTCCAATTTTTTGCCCATTCAATATGATATTTGCTTTGGGTTTGTCATAGATAGATTGGCTGAATATAAATTTCTGGGTTAAAAATTTACCCCACTCTGCTCTGGCTCACCCTCCTTGGGCTGCACCCACTGTCTAACCAGTCCCAATGAGATGAACCAAGTACCTCAGTTGGAAATGCAAAGATCACCCAACTTCTGTATCACTCTTGCTGGGAGCTGCACACCAGAGTTGTTTCTATTCAGCCATCTTGCCAGCAAATCTTCCTTTGCTTTTAAGACATTGTATTTTCCCTGAATTCTTCCTGCATCTCCCTTCCTGAGAAGCTCTGCCTCTGCAGCTTGGGCTTTGCAGCTCCTCCTCCTTTTCCCTGTCTCAGAAGCATCAGCCATCCTCTAGGTTCTGATATTGTTCCTAGTCTCAGTCCACAACACCTATTATTCTTGGGCAATATTAAAAGTCACGTGGCTTCATTTCCTATCTGTATTTTGAGGACTGCCTGGAATCATCAGACTTTACAAATAGAATTTATTTTACAGGAGGAATATCTGTTTGGGGGCATTTTAGGCTTGAAAATGTTTTGGGAAATCCCATATGTTAATGTCTCTTAGATGGTCAAAAATACATATTTAGATTCAGAAAACAAATTAGAGTTTGAGACATAGATTGGGTAGTTATATGAGGTAAAAAATCTAAGGACAAAACATGGGAAATTCTTGACTTACGGTTTAGAAATAAAGGAGGATGGGCCACTAAAACAAAACTAAAAGTGTTCAAATAATTTTGATAGTCTTCATGTTGGGCTGATTCAGAAAGGTAATAATCAAGAAAGAAAATAATCGATGCAGAGAGTGGGATTTGGAGGTTAAGAAGTCCGGTGATCTTCGATATTTGTACAATGATGAGAAGAAAGACCAATATTCAAGTGTAGGATTGACTAAGTCATCTATAGAGAGCACAGACCACTCTTTCTAAATGTTTGATTGTGAAATAACAAAGGAGCCACAGCCATGTCCATGTTTTCACTTATATATTTTCTCAGTGCTGCACAGTGCCTGATGAAAATAAGTATTCAATAAATATTTGTCTAATGAACAAATGCTTGGATGATTATAAGTCATGGTGAAAGACAGGTGGCTTACAGGTGAGGAAGGAATGGTGTAATATAAAGAATGTAAGAATTCTCACTTTCTATTTAAAACCTCAAAACTCAAATTCTAGAGGTCCACAAACGTTTTTGCTGATTGATGAAGGAAATATTCTCAAAATTCATATGGTAAATATTTTCAAGCTTATATTGGAGAAGGGAGTCATTTATTATATGACTTGTGAAAGGCCCTAAAATCAACAATTAGTAATATTAAGAATTCTGCTTCTGGAAGTCTAGTACATCACATTATTCACTAAGGTATCTTTTTCACAGATTATAACTTAAAAATTTTAAAACGTATGTATGTGTGCATAGTATTTAAAATGTTGGCTTAGTTATGTTTTATATGGTTCAAATTTATATTAGGATATGTATTCATCTGATTTAAAATATTTTTACAAGAGAATTTCCTCTCTATATAATCCCTTTGCTTTCATACATATTTAGAGCCGTGAACCTGTCAATCATATCTAGAATCAATATCAGAAGCACAGATATTAAAACAGAGAAAGAGAAATTATGATATTTATACTGCTATTCTTGAAAATAGTAGATATGAGAAAATAAATGATGGAATGACTTCCCTTCTCCCTTCCTCAGTATAACTACATACCCTTGATATAATTCATCAGACAATCATAAGATAATTTTGAAATGTGGAAAGAGGAAAATAGGCTAGCCAGGATCCTTGAAACTTCAACAACTACAGTGTTTTCCACAGTTTTTATTTTTTATTTTTCATACATGCTGGATTTTGGAAAGTCTTGCATCCCACGGCTAACAGGAATTGACAGAAAAAATTTTTTGTGCAATTTAAAATAGTATAATTTTTATTTCATTTAATTGTTCATGTGATCATTTGTAGTATATAGAAATACAAATGATTTTTATATGTTGATCCTGTATCCTGTGGTCTTACTGAACTTGCTTATTAGTTCAACTTTTTTGTTGTTGATTCTTTCGGATTTTTTAATGTAGAAAAGTATGTCATCTGTAAGTAAGGGCAGTTTAAATTTTTTTTTTAATTTAAATTCCATTTATTTCTTTTTCTTGCCTTATTGCATGCAATGGCTAGAATTTTCAGTATTATGTTGAATAAGGATGATAAGGATGGATATATTTGCCTTGTTCCCTGTCTTAGGGAAAAGGATTTCATTTTTTGTAAATAAGAATGATGCTTCTGTAAGTTATCTGTAGACACACCTCAAGTTGGGGTAGTTCCTCTCTATTTATAACTGAGGGTTTTAATCATAATTGGGCATTAGATTTCAATAAATTATTGTCCTATATCAATTGATATAATCAGATAATTTTCTTTTTTAGCCTGTTGAGATAGTGATTACATTGATTTATTTTCAAATGTTTGAGCAGTCTGCATAACTAGAAAAAATCACACTTAATCATGTCTATAATTTTTTACACGTTGTTGAATTTGATTTGCTAATATTTTGCTGGAGATTTTTGCATCTAAGGTCGTGAGAGATATATGTCTATAATGTTCTTTTGGTAGAATGAATGACTTTGATACCTCGTAAAAGGTGTTAAAAAGCATCGTCTCTTCTGTTCTGGAAAAGATTATTTAAGATATCAATTTTTAGAAATATTTGGTGGAATTCTTCAGTGAAACTTCTGGAACTAAAGATTTTGGAGGGATATTTTAATTACTAATTTCTTTTTTGGTTTTAGGGCAATTGAGGTTATCTATTCATTTTGATTGAATTTTGGTAGGTTGTGGTTTCAAGGAACTGTACAATACCTCTTAAGTTGTCAAATCACTCATAGTATTCCCTTATTAACCTTTTAATGATTATAAGGTCTGTAGTAATATCCTCTGTTTCACTCCTGATATTGTTTCTGGGTATCTTTTCTCTTTTTATCTTGGTCAGGCTTACTAGAGGGTTACAATTTTTATAGGTTTTTTTAAAACCAGCTTTTGCCTTTATTGCTTTTTCTGTATTGTTTTCCTTATCAATTTAGCAACATCTAACATTTTTTGTATGTTTTCATTTTCATTGAATTGTGTATTTTAAAATTTTCATTGACATTTTCACAGATTGTTTAAAAGTATGTTATTTAATTTCTATTTGTTTGGAGATTTTTCTGTTGCCTTCCTGTGATCAATTTCTAGTTTGATTTCATTATGGTAAGACAACATACTCTACATTATTTACAATCTTTTAAGTTTGTTGACATTTGTTTTAGGTCCCAGAATATAATGTTTTGTTGGCTGTTTTACTGGTACTGGCTCTTGCAAAAATATTTATGTTTTCGTAGTTGAGTAGTATGTTTTAAAGATAGTAATTAGATTCTGCTAGTTTATGTTTTTGTTCTGTTCTTCTATATCATTGCTAATTCTCTGTCTTACGGTTCTTTGCTACTAGTTGAGTGTTAAAGTCTCTAACTATAAATGGGAGTTTGTCTATTGCTCCTTTCAGATCTACTCGTTTTTGTTTTATGTATTTTGAAGCCTTGATGTTTGGTTCATACACATTTAGAATTGCTGTATCTTCTTGTTGGGTTGACCAAATTATGATTATCAAATGGTCCTTCATGGTTACGGTAATTTTTTTTTTTTTACCCTGAAGTCTACTTTGATATCACTATAGATATTTTGCTTGTTTTGAATAGTTAGCATGATACATCATTTTCTATTTTCTTTTCTTTTTCTACTTTTGCTTTATACCTATCTATTTAACTGTATTTGATGACAAAGGGCTAAAAAAGGAGTTCTTACATATGACATCAAAAGCATGATCTATCAAAGAAAAAAATTGATAAATTGAACCTTTTCACAAGGTGAAAATTTTTGCTCTGTGAAAGATCCTATTAAGAATCACCCTACAGCTTGGAAGAGGTAAGCTACAGTATGAAAGAAAATATTCACAAATAACATGTTCAATAAAAGACTAAAATGTAGCCTCTGTAAAAAACACTCAAGATTTAGCAGTTAAAAACAACAACAACCCAATTACAAAAAGAAAAAGACAAAAACAGACATTATATGAAATGCAATATACAGATGACAAGCACATAGAAAAGTTTTCAGCTGTGTTAGCCACTGGGGAATTGGAAATTAAGATTACAATCAAATCAAATATCACTTCACTCCTATCATAATGGATAATGTAGAAAACAGCAACAACACTGCATACTGACAAGGATGCAAAGAGACTGCATCACTCATACATTGCTGTCAGAAATGTAAAATGGCAAAGCCACTCTGAAAAATAGTTTGGCAGTTTTGTAAAATGCTAAACATATAAATACCATATGGCCCATCAATTTTACTCTTGGACATTTAGGCCAGATAAATGAAAAATTATGTTTACACAAAAACCTGTTCATGAGAGTAGTCAAGATCTTCGTTCCTAATAACCCTAAACTGAAAACAACCCAGATGTTCTACACTGTATATATGGTTAAACTAACTATGGAACATACACATCATAAAATACTACTCAGCAATAAAAAGGAACAAATTATTGATATATGCAATTTGGGTGAGTCTCCAGGCAATTATGCTGAATAAAAAAGTCCAGTGCCCAAAGGTTATGTATTGTGTTTGCATTTGTATAACCTTCTTGAAATGAAAAAAGAAATTATAATAATGGAAAAATAGATCAGTGGTTGTCAGGGATTAGGAATGTAAGTGGAGAAAGTTGGAAAGGAAGTGGATATAGTTATAAAAGAACAAAGAAATGGATACTTGAGGTGATAGAATTGTCTTGTATCTTGACTGTGGTCACACAACTAAATACACACACAGACACATACACGGAATACATGTAAAACTAGTGAAATCTAAATAATGTGCAAAGGTCAAATCTAAGTAAGATCCATGGTGAGTTTCCTCTTTTCATGGTATACAATATGTTACTGTTGGGAGATTCTGAATGAAGAGTATACAGGTTGTCTCTGTATTATTCCTTACAACTATGTGTAGAACTACAATTATCACAAAACAACAAATTAAAAAACAGATACCAAAAATCACACACAGAGACAAAATATAGCAAGTTCTTACGCCTCATGTAGCCTGATAAATCAAGAGATAAATACCAGCAGTTGGTTTTGGCTTTCGTAATTTTAAGGTGTTCTATTTGAGGGCTCTAAAAACTGCTAAATTCAACATCTTATTGCTACAGAGCACATTTTAAATGACAGTATTAAAAAAAAATCTTATTAACAGTACATTTGAGAAGATTAGGATCTGGCATATTTACCTATATTTAGGCACCACGTGGTTAAGAAACTTTTTCATTGACACAAAGCTGAGTAACAAGATGATAGGAAAGAGAGGAAAATGTCTAGATTGCAGCCCCTTCCTGTAGGCCAAACTAACTTGCTCAAGCATCAACCACTCATTAAACCAAAGCTTAACTATCTTTCCTATACGCCATTTCTTTGGTTAGCCACGGAGTCCACACCTTGCTTTCTAGTGGCCAACTTCTTAAAAATAACTGGGGGAGTAGGTTTGGTAGACATAATCAGGGTTTTATACTCCAGAAAAGCAGTTTAGGTATAATTTGACTGGCAGTGTCATTGAAGGCATTTGAACAAAGACACACTTTAGCAAAATTTGTCTATTCTGCAACATCAAGAAATGAGATGGAAAGAATAAGTATGGAAATATTGCAATAATCCAGTGGATAATTAGAAAGAGTCAAATTAGCATGTGATTTTTAAGAACAGAAAGAAAGACACCCATATTTATTAGGCACTTACTATAGATATTGTACAATGTAAAGATATTTAAAACAATTTTGAACATATGAACCAAAATATAATGACTTTTGTAAACTATAAAATAAAAACTAGGTTTACTAATAAAACACAGCAGCAAATGATTGTTGGTGCAATAGCGATTGAATAGGAATCTCCATGAAAAAAAGAAGAAATCTCTATCCGTGAAAAGAAGATATTCAAGGAGTATATACAAATGTGTTTCCATACTTTACTAGAATTTGAACTGACTGAAGAGTTAGCAGGCTTATAAAGGTCCCTACTAAGATTAAATTTCCCCCATGTCATTAAAATTTTCAATATAACAGTTCACATCTTCAAGATCAAACTGGTTTCTGATGAACATTCACTCATTGCTAAAATGTTCAAGAGCCCTAAATCAAATATATTCTGTCTCTGATGGACATTGTATGATAACATATAATATTAAAGAGAACACAATACAATCAAAAGAACTGAGCCTGTGGAACTGTGAAAATGGAAGGAGGTAGGGGAAAGTCATTCAAACCATCATTGTTTCTTCAAATGGCCTCTGCTTTTATTTTGAAAAGGATGGGCCACTCTGAAAGGATTCAAAATGAGAATTATCTCTCTAAAAGTGTGTGTGAGGGAGGTGGAAGGCTTTATTACTATATTAGTGGTCCTCATGCTTTGGTGTCTGTAAGAATAATCCACAGGATTTGTTAACATGTAGATCCTCATTCTTCATTTCAATCCTCACTCAAAGATCCTGATATTAAATCCGGAATAGGACACATACATTTTGCTTTTTTTTAAATCATAAATATTTATTGACCACTCACTTTTTATCAGAAATTGTTTTAAGCATGTGAACCATGTATTCTGCTCTGCTCTCCTCATGCACCTGGTTGATGCTTATAAACTGTAAAGATCATCTGGGAAAACATTTCATGAAATACAGATATAGTCCACATATCGTTATGTTGCAAAAGAAGGAACATTGACTCAAAGTTAAGCCCCTTGTACTGAGTCACACAGCAAGTTAGCATAATATAGATTGATTTAACCACCACTATATCCTGGGCCATTTATCTGAGTCTGTACAAAACATGGAAGTGGCATTACAGTATGTAAACATTTCCTTTTTTATACAATCTTTGTTGACCTGTAAAGTCTTTGACCTATGTATTGACAAATGCTTACATTCGATCTTGCCCATCGTCTGGTTTGATACGGAGTCAATATACGTCCAGGGAAGGAGCACTGGAGACTGCTTTAAACTCTTTGTTTTCTCCTAAATATGCTTTGCAAGCTCATGAATTGCTATCTGCAGAGTTCTGTTTCCTTGCTCTCTCTAGTAGCTTAAATTTTAGCAAATTGGGTGTTGATAGTCTAATGTGGATGTATTTATCAGGATCATGCCGTTTCCTTTCTAGGAATTCTCATTCTTCTACAACTCCTCTTACTAGATTAAAATAACCAAACATTTGTTCATAGCAAAAATACAGATCTCTGTTGCAAAAAAAAAAAAAAAAAAGTTGAGAGAATATTGCATTTTTCTAAAGCCTGTTTCTTATTAAGCCAGAATTGATTGGTTTTAGACCCAAGAGACATAGGCCAGTGCTTATTTCCATGGTTTCCTCAAAGTTACATTCCCCCAGAATCTTTCCTTTTCCCATATTTTTTCTAGGAAATGTAACCAAAGGAACACATTTTTAACCTTGATGCTATCTCCTAAGAGGTTAGAAGAATCAGTTAACTTTTTTCTGTATTTGGACTGTCAGCTTCAATATTCTCCCTGATATTACTTTATTTTTTTTTAATCACAGTCTCTCAGCAATAGCAAATTTTTATTCATGCACATGATGGCTGTGATTTTCTAGGTAGAGTTTTGTGCTTTGGAACCTGAATTGCAATGCAATTATCTTTCCTTTTTTACCCTTGCTTTCCAGGGAGATAACCCTACAAATTTTGATTTTCTAGACATAGTATGGTCTTGTTTGAATTGCAGATTTTCTCTTTTATTTTTAGGCTAAAATTTTTATATTGCAAGATGCATTTTTATATACTTATGCACAAACACATAGATGCCCTTATGCATTTAAACATATATGTTTATTAATTCAAATATAGAAGATGGGTAATAACCCACTGCTCAGCATTACCTTAAAGGCTTGTCTAATTTTAATATTTCATGTACATGAAAATATAAGAAAACATCTCTTTCAGTCCTTTTAAAACTATGACTGGTTAATTTACCATGTCAGTCAATTATATTTTCATAATGACAGCATTCTGTCCTTTAGGATTACATTAAAATTTAAATATTATCTAGTATCTTAGACTAATTTTAGAAAGTTGAATGGGGAAAGTAGTAGAATATTGGCTATGATATTTCATAATATTAAACTTAGAATGTTAAAATTAGAAGAAAGCTTGGAAAAAGCAACCTAAACTATTGATGGCTTGTAGGAATCTAATAAGAGGAATGGCTTTTCTTCCCCAACCATCAAAATGTACTTATGGTTACGGGCACATACATACACGTATATAATGTTGGTAAAAATTTGAGTAGGTGGGGTGAGGATCCAAGATGGTCAAATAGGAACAGCTCCGGAGTGCAGTTCCCAGTGAGAACAGCACAGAGGGTGAGTGCTCACCACATTTCCAAATAAGTTTTCACTGTCCACAGACCAGGAGATTCCCTGGCCAAAAAGTGCCATGAGTTTTCAGGGCAGCGATTTCAGCCGGTGCTGGTTTGGGGCACAGAAACTCACATAAGTCTGGGCGGCCGTTTCAACTGGTGCCTGGAATGCCTGGGAGACAGAGCCACCCATTCAGCTGAAAGGGAGGGGGCTGAGACAGGGAGCCAGGAGATCTGTCTCAGCGAGTACCACCCCCACAAAACAAGCCATCTGAAATGCTCTGGATTGAGAGTTTCGCAGCAAGCGCAACTGGACCAGGGATGGTCCAGCTCAGTGTGGGGAAGGGTGTCCCCCACTACAAAGGCAGTCCACCACTACCCAGGCAGTTCACACAGCAGCTGGGCAGAGCCTGCGTCAGCTCAGCAACACCTCTGCTGGCAGATTGTGACGAGACTACTCTGTGTGGGGCAGGGCATCTGTGAAAAAAGGCAGCAGCATGACAGGAACTTATAAATAAGGCCAACATTCCTAGGACAGAGCACCTGGGAAAAGAGGAGGTTATGAGTTCAGCTGCAGCAGACTTAAATGTACCTGCCCAGCAGTTCTGCACAGAACAATGGAGCCCCCAGTACAGCACTTGAGCTCCTATAAGGGACAGACTGTAGTTGAAGGGAAAAAAACATAATGACTACTCAATGGTTGACAGAGAAACTCTTGCAGAAGTAGAATCAGGGAGACTGCCCAATAACTGATCTGCTCAAACATTTGAGTTACTCACACTAAGTCAAGCCTTAAAATAGCTGCAGAATCAAGAAGGAACTATTTACACCAATTTCAAGTATGCTTTTGGAGTGGCCTATATCTTTGGGAAAATTTGGACTGAACGAGATCTTATTGCTAGCAAGGGCCAAAACCTTGTCCACAAAGAGTTAATTATGCAAGCATTAGAAAACTTCTAGCTACCAGTGGATATAGCCATTGTTCATGTCCCAGGACACCAAAATGGTCTCTCTTTTGAGAGTCGAGGAAATAACCTTGCAGACCAGAGAGCCAAATAGGCTGCTGCTTCCCAAAAAGCACCCATTTTCCACTTAACCCCTTGTCTCCCTTCCCCATCAATATCCCCAATCTTCAGATAAAGAAAAACTAAAGAAAAGGGCTAACAACAACTCAGAAGGAAAATGGATACTGCCAGATAACAAAGAAATGTTGTCCAAATGCCTAATGAGAGAAATCTTAACACAACTTCACCAAGGGACCGATTGGGGTCCCCAAGCCACGTGTGATGTGGTCCATAGAACCTATGGGTGTATAGGGATTTAAACCCTAGCCAGGCAACTCACAGACAGTTGTATGGTATGCAAGAAAACCAATAAACAAACTTTAAAAATACACCCTTCAAGGGAAGAAATCCCAGGCTAAGGCCAATCCAAAGTGTCCAAATGGACTATACTGAAATGTCCCAAATAGGCCACCTCAAATATTTGCTAGTTATAGTGGACCATCTCACTCACTGGGTGGAAGCCACCCCCTGCCAAGTGCAACTGCCAATAATGTAGTTAAAGTACTAACAGAAGACATGATACCAAGATTCTGATTAATAGAGAACATTGACTCAGACAACAAAACCCATTTTACTGCACATATCATTAAAGGATAACCCAGACATTAGAAATAAAATGAGAATATTACACTCCCTGGCACCCGCCCTAATCAGGAAAAGTAGAAAGAATAAATCAAACTCTAAAACATCACCTAACTAAACTAATCTTAGAAACCTGACTGCCATGGACTAAGTGCCTCCCTATCACCTTACTAAGAATTCTTAACACCCCTCAAAAAGATATTGGCCTATCCCCTTATGAAATGATCTGTGGATTGCCATAGAGCAATTCCATTACTGACATCCCTACATTGGAAACAAAAGATCAATTTCTTAAATTTAAAGATTAAATTATTTCTTTAATTTAAATTCCACCACTGACATCCCTACATTTGAAACAAAAGATCAATTTCTTAAAAACTATATATGTAGTCTATCTTCCACCCCCTCTTCCCTCAGGACCCAAGTCCTCTTAGCACAAATGCCACCTCTAGAGTTTCCAGTACACCCACATCAGCCTGGAGATTGTATGCTTATCAAAAGCTGGAAAGAGAAAAAACTCAAGGCCTTGTTCTCTTGCTGATGAGGAGCTGTGATCCCCTGTAGGAGGAGA